>JAODUO010000246.1:185000-340000 GCA_025642075.2 Ridgeia piscesae | reverse complement strand
GACATATAACCGGCATTTCTGCTTTGCGAAATAAAAACGGCTGTGATGCTATCTCACGTATGTACAGAGCATAGGTGTCAGATAAATAATGAAAATTGTCAAGACATACAACAAATTTGTTGATAATTTGGAAGAGAAAAGGGCAAATTTGACTGCGGCAAAACGATTAACGGCACAAACTACTTCGTCTACCCAGCAAACATACAAGTATTGGGCCAATGCTGGCGTTATACTGGCGAGTACCGTTTGTACCGGCAACGGTACAAACGGTACTGAGCCAGTACACTGGACACACCATGATAAAAGTCGATGTACTTGCCAGAATCGGCCCAGCATTGGCCCGATTGTATCGGCCCAGCATTGGCCCGATTGTATCGGCCCAGCATTGGCCCGATTGTGTCGGCCCAGCATTGGCCCGCTTGTATCGGCCCAGCATTGGCCCGATACCAGCTAATTTCAACATTGTTCCGCAAGATGTCGCAGGGGAAGTTTTTCATGGCGCCACCTAGGGAATGCAATTTTACCGCCAAATTGAGATGGCGGACGCCATTTTTGTGAAAGATTTCGAAGTGGGAGTTGTTCAGGTAAGTTGCCATGATTAATAAAATCACGTAGTTTTAATTGTGGTAAATATGCTTAAATGTGAATGCAAATAACTGTACAGTGTTGCCTATATTAGTGTTTTAATTGAGAATTGGCATCTGCATTTATAGACCGGTAGTTACTAGACTAGTGCTTTTACTAGTCTAGTCACTAGTGGATCATTTCGTCGGAGTCGGTTTCTGCAAGGCTTAGGCTTAGCAAGCGTAACAATATGCAGTTTTCACCAAAACATTTAAATTGTAAAGCAATGTATCAGTTGTATTAAAAGTAGAACGGCTTTTAATTAATCGGTGGTACCCAAACAAAGCATGAAATAAGTAGTTTTTAGTGAAATACAATATGAATATTCGTAACACGTACGGTAATGACGTAGCCTCGTAGGTCTTTCTTTAGTTTAGACTTTACCGCGTCAAAAAATTCGAAAGCACCCACTTATTTCTATATCACCAGATTCAAAATTCAAATTCACTGATGACGTACGACAACACGCAACGCATTCACTAAACATCACGGGCTAATTTTTCTTTGGTGATTAATGTGAACAATTAAGTGCTGGATCCAATGACTCAGTCACTTCATTGCTTGTGAATATAACAAATTGGTGCGGACCACATCTCTACAATTTTTGAATGCATGCCATGGGCGTTGATCGGTGGGACATATGAGGGAGATCACGCGTCCTCAACCTTTTCAATTAAAAACAAAACAAGTTTTTGGTCATATAGCGCGAGCTAGACTGATCCCTCCTAAAAGCCCCTATAACTATATAATCATATACATGACATAAGTAGGTTGACATGCATTCTAAGTTTGACCTAGATTTAACATACATAATGGTATTAATTCCTATTAATTATATCATTTACACGAATTAGGAACTTGGCAGTTATAGTTCGGAGGCAAACTCACTAATATAATGACTTACATGCTATGTAAACTTTTTGTATGTGGTTATGACAGCATAACTATTTACTTGACCTACATTTTGCACTTTACCTATTAATAGTGTAATTTAAAAAATAAAAATGCAAAATGCACACTGAACTTCAGAGGGATTACACATATCGGATACACATATAAACATTAATGGACATTAATGTGACCTACCATCAAGTTTTGGTACAACCTACAGTTTGACCTATTATTTTACTTCTGAATTATATTTGGAAAATTATTGCGTTATTTAGTTATAATTAATTAATACATGAGCACACGAACCTTTACAGTGGGAAAAACAGACAAAACATTAGATATCATAAAAAAATAAGACAATTTATTATTTTAGGCATAATGTAAACAGTGCTGTAAACCGTTCATAATGTCACCAAGGTTAACAATGGTGGCATATGGTAAACTTGGAGTAAATAGAAGAATGCCAAGGTCAAGGAATACCATAAATATTGTCAATACAATGTTGTGAATCAATGCATATTTATTGTTTAGTTGGTTTATGGGTTATTCATATTTTATATTGTTTCAGTACTAATAATGCACCATAAACATAACTTCTAATACTAGCCGATAAGAGCCGTACTATTTGTGAATCACATAAACATAGTGTCAAATATCACTATCCCAGGCGGGAAACTTCCCACTGAATGGTGTTGATTCACCACCCTCAAAGCACAGGAAACTTGATGGATTTAGATGTTAAATCACAATAATATATGATACAATTAATTTAACAAAAAAACAGTTATAACAGTGAGGGTTCAGCTGTGCTGGCACTATTATAAGTGATAGGTGTGTTTAACGATAACATTATATTATTTGTTATTGTATGTTATGTTTCAGTTGTACTTGTTGATAGTAACTTTAGGAGACATGTTGACTTGAAATTAAGCTGTATTTAGTGTATTTGCAAACAGCTGGGGTGAAGTACTGTTATTAATTTAAAAGAATTCAGTGCAAGTAATTAATTTATTTGTCACTAGGTATTTTATTGCAGTTGTCTTTATTGTTTTATTATTATATTACAATTACTTTTTAATTTTACAATAGTAATCAATTATATTAAATCAGTTACAACAAATTATCGAATACCCACAGTGTTTCCCTACAAGTGAAAATTTGTGTGTGTTTCTGTGGAATTAGTCTAAGTGGATAGTGTGTTTCTTTGGAAATCTCTACTATACTGAATTAGAATTACAACGTAAATTTTGAGTATCAAATAACAATCTGGTCTCGATTGATATGGAAGAATTCTGGTATCGAACCAACAATATATCCATCGATATCGTAGAATTCTGGTATCAAGCCAGCACTACTTCTGTTGCATACTGTGCTTCTACTGGGAACTGTGTTCTATATCAATATTAGACTAATAAGTTAATAATGCAAGTATCAAGTATCAAACATAATTCAGGTATTGATCGGTATTGAACAAAACCTGGTACTATGCATAGGAAAAGGTAGTAACTAAGTAAGGTATTATATTTCTGAAAACCAGAGGATTCTTGCACTTTATGTAACTTGATCCCATTTGAGTGATAATTCTTTATAGCTAAAAGGTCCTACACTGACACCCCTGTAACATCTCCACCTTGATCTTGCTATGAATCAAACAACCAGTTATAGTCCATTCAACTCCAGTTACATGAAATTCTTTATAATAAGTTGATTACTTCCAGATATGTGAAATATGAGCTTTTGGACATTCCATATCAAATCAATCAAGAATTTCATGACCGTCTTCAATTTTGATGACATTTGGTGTGTTGGTTTATGATCATGTGTCTATGTGTCCCACCAATTGTTAGGTTAACCTGACCTTCAGGTCTAGAGATAGAGGTAATCAAACTTTGACCTGACCTTGGTACCTGACGACCTTCCAGGTGTCATAACTCCACTTCTAAAATTAACCACATCTCACCAATTAATTCAAATGCATAATTGATATTCAAAATGTGTACTTTGTGAAGCAGGGGGTAACTGGTATAATGGCAATGACAAAACTGGGATAACATTCTTCATGGCTAAGAGATGACAACATGATGTTAATATGTAAGACAGTAGGTAATATCGACACAAATTGATGTAAATATGACAATGACATACTGATTAGACTTAACTTGAGAGCCAGTAAGATATATGTATAGAGGAAATGTGTTTTACTCCATAAAAGTGTGGGATTCGTGGGATTATAAACCAGCATATGAAGAATAATTTATAAATTAGTGGATAAGAAAACAAAACAAACTGGGGGTAATTAATATATTGCTTCTGCCAAATCTCAGGAACCAAAAGCCAGGGTGCATGTTATAAGGGGGATATTATATAGAGAAAACAAAGGTCGAATGGGAATGCAATACAGTTAAAACCTGCCCATTAACCAGAAATAAAAAGGTGTAAGATAAAACTTAAAACTGTGTGTATGTTTCAGGGGCCATTCTGAGGAATCCATTCCTCCAGGATACAGATACGGAGAAAACCATTCAAAAAGAAATTATGCACTGGCTTCGGAATTCGGGGGACAGGCATGGCGGACATAAGCGGCGGGCACTGCAGATGATGCAAGCGAGGGATGGCAATGCTCTGTAAACGTTTAAATAAAATTGATCTCGTTTTGTTTCATATCATGGTTTTTGTTGCTATCTCATACAGACACTATTACATACTGCACCAATAATGGGACATTAACATGCCTGTGTACTTTGCCAGTACTGGGCCAGTATCATGCCAGTGCTGGTACAGGTACTGGGCCAGCACTGGGCCAATACATTGCGCCAGTACTGGCCCAATGCTGAACCATTACTACCTCAGCACTGGGCCAATACAGCTTGCCGGTACTGGGCCAGTACTGGGCCAATACATTGCCCCAGCACTGGCCCAATGCTGGACCAGCATTGGCCCAACACTGGGGCAGTACCATATGCCGGCATTGGCCCGATTCACAGCCGCTGTGCAACGTATGCATTGGGCCAATGCCGTTTATACCGGCCTGCCAGTATTGGCCCAGTACTGGCCCAATACATTGCGCCAGCACTGGCCCAATGCTGGACCAGCATTGGCCCAACACTGGGGCAGTACCACATGCCAGCATTGGCCCGATTCACAGCCGCTGTGCAGCGTATGCATTGGGCCAATGCCGTTTATACCGGCCTGCCAGTATTGGCCCAGTACTGGCCCAATACTGTCATGTTTGCTGGGTAAGCCCTACCGTAATTATTTCATTATGACGTCAGAAATACTGACATTACTCGGTTGGCTTCATTACGTCACAACATATTGTCTTGGTTTCCGCCACATCAAAGCATGCAACAGGTAATGACAGACGCGTGTTTCTTGATTGCATTTTAAGCTTCGATAACAGAAATTGTGCGTATGCGTGCATTTTTAATGAGACGCCTACTCTAGTATAGGGTTTGGCCCCATGTCACTGGTTGATAAATAATGCAGCAAGTTAGGTGTAATAACATGTGTTTATTGGACTTAGTTGGCTAACTCTTAGTTCAGTTTAATTTCCTTGCTGTAACTCATGTTATCGGCGTCGAACGTAGAACCGTTAACTATGTATGTTGCTAACGCTCTTTTGCTAAACAAGAATAAAATTATTTAATGTTGGCGTTCGCCGCTTCCGCGTTTGCTAGTAGTTCGAGCTTCGTACACCGTATGGAGCCACTTTCCACGTTTACGCTCTGACAACGGTGTGACGCTGTTAAATCTTCGGTATGGTTTATTCGCCTGGCCCTAGCCAGTGTCATTGCTTATGAAGATCACAAAGCAACTGTTGTATGTCGTTATAAACTTACAACATAAAAGCCGATCGCTGCTATTACAGTAATATCGATTACCAAGACTCCGTCAGGTGGCAGCACCTTTGAATAGGGTAGAGTCGCCGACTGGTTCTCAAGCCGAATTTGAATAAAACATTAAATAAGGGTACCTTTTTACCATATAATACTATATAATAAAAACTATTCATAGCTGAATGTTATCTGATCATACACTTCCCCCATAACAATGGAATAAGTGAAGGGAAGAAGTGAATTTAGCTAGACAAGGTCAAGGAACAGGGACATTGCATGCTTTTGCCTTAATTTAACAACCTGCCAAGCTCTTAATTAACTGGAAGGTCCATACTGTATTAATTATCAGAATTCAGAAGTAAGGCGATTAAAGTTTGAAATTAAAAAGTTACCAAATTGGTACACATTGTGACCATGTACACGAGTGCATGTGTATCTTCAGTGTCGTTGTGGGTCCCTGCACATAGAACAAAGAAATTTACAATGGCAAATTGTTTAAATTATTTATGTATACTGTAATGTTATGATCATTTTTTAATTACATTCATTAATTTACTATTTATTTTTATTAATGTAATTTATTAGAATTATTTTTTTTATTATGTATATAATTTTTTAATTACAGTTCAATTACACATTTCTGATTTGTTTATTAATTTTTTACTATTATTTCATTAGTAATATTGTGAAAGTTTATCTAAAGCTTTATTGTTATCAACTTACCATGTGACATAGTTACCATCATGAAATAAAGCTTTTGCTACTACTACTACTGTACTTACAAAAAATAAACAACAGACAAACAGTAATGATTAAGCACATGATATATTCTTTACAATGAACTGCTATATACAATATTCAAAATGGGATCATAGTAAAACGTCAACAAATACAAAACAGAAATGGCTGTGTGCGCATGCCTGATGAAATGAAATTATTGCTACCAACACCTTGCGTAAGTCCAACAGTATTACTTGCCATTCTGTGCCGCCAACAGCAACGTTGTTATTCTGGTGGAAAGTATTGCTTTTCTATTTTTTTCAGGTTAGCACCCGACATTTCATACCCAATCACTCAACTTGATAATATACAATGAGTCTAACACCATTTTATCGATCTTAACATGAGATATGTCCCCAGCTGGGCTGGTTTTGTCTGATATAGTTTTCTGTCAACACCTGTCAGGCCAACGTCAGTAGTGTAGTGTGTCATTAACATGTCATGCAGAACCACCTGTAATTTACACGGATACCAATAAAAGTTATCTAAATGCAACTGCCTTTAAAAAAAATTAAACAATGTCTAAAATTGAACATTTTTCGTGAAGCTACTGCCGAAGTAGTTGTCATGGTTACGGATCCACCTTGCGTCCGATCGTCATTTTGATTGTTCCCTCTGGCACAGACTTCAGGAAGTTCCACGCCACGAAGTGCGACAGATTGCCAAAGTCCTTGTCGTTGACAACAATGAGACGGTCGCCAGGCTGCAGCACTCCATGGGCAGCAGCGCCACCTGGGGAACAACAGGCAAACATGTTCTTACAGCTGCCTGAGCCATCAATGTTTATAGCAGAATTATAGCTATATAACCTGCTTTGACAACAACTGAACATGAGACACTGAGTTTGCTACTTTGTTTGCCCAATCATCATGTCACTACAACCATGGTTAATTCAAAGCATGTGCATGCATTTTTAAATGTGTTTACTGAGGAAAAAGTATTACATATAATTCAGATTCCAATTTAACTTGATATCTGGTATGCAGTCTTTGCAAAATAAATTATGCCGTGGTGAACTGAGAATTTTTACAAATGTATCGTAAGTGCAAGGTTTATATTTTTTTAAAGAATTGCGCAAAATTACCTGACTTGAGAACAAATATTTTACCCTGTGTGATTTCATTATTTCTGTTTAGTATTTTGATAATGATATTCTTAATAGAAACAAACAAGTCCCCAACCCAGCCATTCTCTTTCCCTACATCATTTCTTCATAGTAAGACAATAATGGTTCTTTCTATTTGTTTGTTTCTGGACTGATATCTCTGTTACTTTTGCTGGGGGCTGAAATGTTGGCAGACCTAGTGGGGTGGTTCGTAGATATATTTTTTGGAATGTTCAGCCGGCATTGATTGGCTGAAAATTGATATATTGGGTTTTTATACAAAAAGTAGAAAACAATAAGGCGTTTATCATGTTTTGAAAACAAATGATCGTATGTGTACTTTGTTTAATGGGAATTGATCCTGTCTTTGTATAAATTAGACACGTGCTTGAGAAAAAATTCTTCCTGGTTTTGGGGAAATTAAAAAAATGGCGTCTGTTGTTCTAAAATCCATCATACGTTCTACAACGAGCTGACAGATGAAAAATGCAGTTTTATGCGTACCTTTGAAAAGCCTTTTCACGGTGATTGGTCTGTCTCCTAGCGGTGAGGCGGTCCCTCCCTCTATGCAAAAGCCGAGTCCTACACCCCCTTTCGTCATGACAACCTCCTTGACGATCTCATCCCTGGTGTCTTCACTTGCTCCGACGCTGGGGGAGATCTGGGCGTCCCTCCACGTGCTTTCACCCGTTTTGATCCGTCTCTCGTATCTTGGTGAACGCTCTCTGGCCGACAATGTTGTGTCTTCAACCAGATGGTTTGAAGGGTCCTTCTCGTTGCTGTTCATATCCACCTGCCTGGGCGCTGTCGGCTTGACATGATTTACCCCCATGGTTGGGGCGTCCGTGATGACATTGTTGGGGGTGCTACTGGCAAGGAGTGTGGGTTGGGGGTCACTTGACGGGTGGTCTCTAGGTTCTGGAGACGTGAACTCTGGAACATGCAGAATCATGAAAAAATGGGTAAATCCGCAGTGACCAATGTTTGCTCATCTATGCATGTATCATTGTATGTAGGGGATTGCCTTTGCTTTCTAGTTGTGTCAACATCATTGCCCATTGTCAGTTTTGCTACATGTTACTATATTATACATATAAAGGGCATATTGCCATTTCCCAACCACACTATATCTTTCTTTTGCTCCATAAACTTAGCAAAGCACATTAGACTTCACCACCCATGACAGTGGCACATAAATATGACAATAGTCCGACAGCGAATAAAATATATCTCATATTGAAAGCAGGGAATCCATTTCATACACCGCTCATGACACTGGTGACGTGTCATGAGCGTGTCAAATGTCACCAATGGGTTGCATGTTTCAGAATTGGCTCAAAAATAACTAGATCCGGGAATCCTGAGCAATGTATTCCAGACACCAATATGTAGCTCAGGTGAGGTGAATAGTAACTTCGTCTGAACTTGACGCTACTGAATGCCTGAAGTTCCGTAAATGCATCCAACTGCATAAATCACATTCACAGCTGCATATGGCTACTTATTCAATTTTTGCGATGAGTGATATGTACCACGCACGTCGACCCAGATAACTGTGTCAATGCTAAACATCAATACTGGGCCTGCTGATGCAACATTAATGCTATGTTATCTCATATGCGGGCACTTTGGACTACACTCTTCTAGTCTGTTAATTGTAGCTGGGTTAGTTTATGGAAGTTTTACTGTGTGGAGGCATTGTGACGTGGTGAAAGACACCTGTGGTTATGTAAATGCTACTTATTATATGGCAACACTCTTTCGTCGTTAACGCACCAGAGGAATGCTCGCCGCTAGCTGCCAGCTCTGGCGTCACTCAATCGGAATCGTTAGAAAATCATCTCTCACGGTGTGTGGATACTGGCACGTTTTCAACTTATCAACATTTATATCTCGCAGCATATTTTCTGCTCACTAATGCAACTGTGTGTGTAGAGGTTTGCATCAAGTGACCCAGAACCAATGTGTTCACTGATGTGTGACTAAACACTACCTGCTACGTAGGTAATTAAAGGTAACTATTGTGTGTTAACATACAAATCTCAATACACAACCAACATACGCCACCTTGCATTCTGAACCAACACGTGTTACTTTTAAGCGACTAACACTTAAGAGACACCGTCCTCGGTTTCCTGCTGTTGTCCTACACAACTACACATTAGTCAATACACACAACACGTCCTGCTGAATGTGTCATCATTGTCAACACATCAGGTGATAAATTTAAGTAGATCAGCCACCAATTGAATGCCCTCAATGCAAGGCTTACTGAGCAGACCCCTGAACAACACACATGGCCTTACTGGCCTGTGTGCTATTTTATCACTCTACACACGTGTGCCACATCAAAGCACTGATTGCTAGTAGTGTGTGTGTAATGTGTACGTGCCAACTTTTGAGTTTTGATACCCCAAGAGAATGCCAGCGGCTCACCAGAATTCTACATTCACTAACCCAAAACCCCCACGAGGCTCACAAAAACCTTAAACAGCACCCCCCTTGGGAACCTGAACTACACCCAAGTATAATACAATTTAAAATCAATTCCATTTACATATATTTATTATTTATTACAATTGACACTAATAATTTATTTCTGCAGCCAATTATTATTAATTAACTATCATATAGATATTTATTTATTTTGCAATTGCCTATAATTATAGGTGTTTTATATACATATGTGTGTAGATATATATATATATATATATATATTAATACATGTATTATATATATATATATATATATACATGTATACATATGTATATATATATATATATATATATATATATATATATATATATATATATATTATACATATGTATAAGGTTAAACTATTTCTTGACTACATTGATACATAATATCATTTACAACAATGTCACCTCTGGTTTAGTGTTAGTTTCTCTAGTTCAGTTTGTACAACAATGATTTAGCTACCGGTATATATTATTATATTGATGTTTTACTTGTACTTTTATTATATTTATTTCTTACAGTTACAACAGTTTTTGTAACTACTAGCTATTATCAACACTACTGAACAGAGTTTCACTATGGATTTTATTTAGCATCTAAATAAAGTTTATAATTACTATTATTAAGCACCCAGGGTAGTTCACTGACCTGTCTCACACTTTGCCTCTGTGCGGCTGGAGTAGATTCCCGAGTCGGTGTCACTGGGGGTCGGAGACAGTGGTCCATTGACATCGGGGCTGCTGAGAAGCGACCCTCGCCCCTCCGACATCTCCTCCTTCTGTGTGCAATGCATCATGGGAGATGACGTCTGAGGCAGCTGGCTCCTCATGAAGTTCCCCTCCAGCTCCTCAGACGAGTCGAAGTGGCTCATGTCTGAGAGGTCCATGCATCCAGAAGTCAGCTGCAGGTCCAGATCAGCTGGCGGTGGTGGAGGGGTGGCTGTTGGGGGTGCTGAAGGGGGTGGTCCAGGGGGTAATTGGGGCATATCAGATGGTAAGGACACTGCATCGTCATTCGTGTCAACACGTGGGATAGATTCACTGGCTGGCATATCAGTCATCCCAGAATGAGACGCCGACACAAACGTCTCTGAAGGAGTCTCGTCTGTTGAGACTGTCTTCTCTATGTCACATGGCACATCTTCCCGCTTGGGATTGGACATGGCTACTTCCGTTTCTCCCTCTCTGTCTTCATCTCTGTCCGACATGACCTCCGACACGTCATTGTCATCGAACATTAAGTCCTGAGTTGGCGTTGGCGGATGGATGCTGATTTCTGGCACGGACAACTGAGGTGACGTATCAAGTGACGATGCCAGGACGTTTGGTGACAGAGTCGTGTCACCAGGTGGTGACACAGTCATGTCAAATGATGGAGGGTTTGGTGTGCAGGACGTGAGGAACGTGGCATTGTTCTCCATTAGATCACCATCTTCTGCTGCTGCAGGAATGTCTGGTTCTGTACCCTCTGACATCAGGTTGACAGACTCCGTAGACGAGGGATGTGGAACCGAAGGAGGGGCCATTTCCGGCACTGGCGGAGGAGCAGTTTCTGTCTCCAGTGGGGCAACATCAGGCACCACTGGGGTGTCAACATCTGCGGCGGCGTCTTGTACCAATGGTGACACTTCATCTTGCGCGGAAGGTGGTGCCTCGTCGTGTATCAGTGACGGGGCAGTGTCTGACACCAATGGTGATGTCTCATTTGACTCAGTTGGCAGGGATGGTGCCGCTTCAGTTGGCAGGGATGGTACACTCTCATCCTGGGGCAACGATGGTGCAAGATCCGCAACCAATGAAGGGGCTACCTTTGGTAACGAGGGTTGGCGGTCGGGCATCAGTTCTGTGTTCCCAGCCTCTGATGGTTGGGCTGCATTGGGCATCACTCGCGGGTCTTCATCTGACACGACATCCCTGAAAGTCATTGGTGGGTCCAGTTCTGTCATCAATAGAGATGTGTCCTGGTCCAATGACGGAGCCATGTCATCAGCTGAGGACTCTGTTACGACAGGAGGTGGAGCCATAGTTGGTATCATTGGAGGAGCCATGTCAGGTACCAATGGTTGGGTCACGTCTGGTACCAATGTTTCAGCCATATCTTGTACCAATGGTTGCACCATGTCAGGTATCAATGGTTGGGCCAAATGTGGTACTAATGGTTCAGCCATGTCAGGGAGCAATGGCTCAGCCGTATCGGGTACCAATGGTTGCGCCATATCGGGTACCAATGGTTGTGCCATATCGGGTACCAATGGTTGCGCCATATCGGGTACCAATGGTTGTGCCATATCGGGTACCAATGGTTGCACCATATCAGGTACCAATGGTTGCGCCATATCAGGTATCAATGGTTCGGCCATGTCCGGTACCAATTGTTCGGTCATATCTGGAGGCACATCTGGTACAGATGGTTTAGCCACGTTTGGTACCTTTGGTGGGGCCATGTCTGGTACCGATGGTGGGGCCATACCTGGTGCTGGAGGGGCCCAACATGATGGTGATGTCTGACTCTCTGTGTGCACGCTTTCAGTCACTACTGTGTTTGCAATGTCTTGCTCCACAGACCCAGTTAATTGTGGCATGTCTTCCAGTTCTCCATCTGACTGACTGTCTTTAGCAAGGTCCATTTCGCAGCCAACATCAGTTACACCAGTTTCTGTCTCACCTGTGTGAATCTCTGCTCTGGAGACACTCTGTGCGTCACCTTCAGTTTTGCTGTGTTCCTCAGGAAGGACTTTGTCAACAGCCACAGGGTCGATGACATTGAAAACTGGAACCGTGTCCTCTTCTGTCACAGAGGTGTCAATGGATGATTTCAAATTGTCTTTGTCACATTCGGGAGCAGAATCTTCCTGTTTTACTGTAGTGTCAGCCTCTTGCATGTCTGCACCGACCGTGTTGCCATTTTGGTCGGGCTTCGTGGGAGACAAGATGCTGGTCTTGGTAGGTTTAGGCAGGATGACTGGTTTCTTTGGCTTCGGAGGCAGTGGCGGTTTGGAACGGGATGGTGATACTGGAACCGCATTAGTTGAAGTGATGTTGGTACTGTCACCAGATTCATTGATGGAGTTGTCAATGAGAGGCTTTGTGGCTGTGGTGTCATTGTGAAGTGGTGACATGTTGTCATTAGTTTCCGCAGGCGTGTCCTCTGAAGATTCACGTGTCTCCAGCGAGTCCATCCTCTGGCTGTCTTCTATCAACTGAGACTCTGTATTAAATGCTGTGTCGTCAACTACTGGAGAGTGAGTGATGGCATTGGTGGTCACCGTCGAAGTGTCTTCAGTGACTTTGTTCACTATGTCTGACTGCAGTGACACCGAGCTGGAGTCTTCATCCTTCTCACACAATTCTGGTGATGACACGTCACCATTTATATCAGCCAGGTTGTCATCATTTCTGTCGTCCAATTCAGGCAGTGCTGATTTCGTGTATGAAGAAGGACTGTCTGCTTTTCCCTCGTCATTGGCGATGAGTTTCACGTCCAGACTTATTTCTTTCCCTTGAGCATCTTCCTTGTCAATGCTTGGTGCAAACACCTCCGTATCGTTGTCATGGAACTCTCTGTCTGCGGGTTGAGGCAATGCTTCCTCTGGGACACTATTGCGTGCGTTACTCTCCTCATTAATGCTGGCTGCACCAGATGCCTCATTTATGTCTTCTACCTTGGCCACCAGTGGCTCTGAAGCAGACATCAGCAGGCTCTCACTCATACGATACTGCAGCTTCATTGGCTTTGTGCTGAATGTAGTCGGCATCAGGGGTTGGTAGCTGCTGTGGCGCTTTTTTAGTACCCCGATCTTGGGCAGCATGCCTCCATGGGACTTCTGACCAATGATGGTTGGCAGGGCCTTCCCCATCCCCACCCCAGGGGAGCCACCGGATGAAGCACCTTTGTGCTGTGCAGACACCGGAACTTGCAATCCCTTCAGGCGGGTGCCGATACTTTCCCTTCTCTTCTTCTCCAGGGACTCAATCACCGACTCCCGCTTCCCAAATTGAGACGGTGTAACGTTCACATTCATCACCGGCATTGACCGCCGGTGAGCAAACTGGGCACCCAAGGCAGGTTTTGGGCGAGGGACCACCATGCCGACATCAAACTTCTGCAATGGTGGCTTTGATTGTTTACTTCCTAGAGGCGCACCAACCGGCTTCTTGAATACTTCATTGACATCGCTGTGCGGGGGAGACATTGCTTCCTTCCCTGCGATGGATCCGTCATCGATGTTAGCGTCTTTTGGCAGTCTCCGAAGCGGAGTATACTCGGGTAAATCCTCCGCCCCGACATCCTGATTAACAGGTGCTGCCACCTGCATCATATTGCCGGTACTATTCTTGTGCGGCAAAGTTTTTACGTTCATGCGTGGTGCTTTGCGCGGCACTCCAATAATAATGGGGATCGTCGCTCGTGCATTCAACACATCAGCTCCCGAGTAAGTTGTGGTTACACTTGTCGATTCCTTGAGTTTAGCAGGATTGCATATCACTGGAATGTCTATCTGGCTGTCACTAAATGTCAGCCTGTTGACTGTTGTTGATTTATCACTGACCTTCTCCGCCTTGGTGCCTGTTGAAAAAAAGAAATATCCAATTACAGTAACGTTACCCCGAATAGCTTCCTTTTATAAAAAAAAAACACTGCTTAAAGAATTTAAATTCTATGAATTGGTGAAGAATGCTTTCAAAGATGGCAGTCTCACAATAAATAACAAACACAGATTGTGTCACTATAAACTGACATGTAATACATGCATTAATCTTTCATTTTATATAATCAATGTCAAAAGAAAGATTTTGTGCAAACAGATATAAGTACTTAGTGAAAACATTTACATAGACGTCATGGAATCACAAAAACACACAAAATCACTTGGCTATTAGTATATAATGCGACATCACAACGCATTGGTGAAACACGCAAAACATTTCTCCACACTCACTACTCGACAGATTAAAAGAATACATGACTATACTCCAGGAATTAACACATCGAACCCCATGTAGGCTACTGGCTCTGTAGACCTTGTCCTCGAGAAGGGCAGCTTCACAGCCAAAATGTACACACTAGACCCAGAACCAATCAACACGTACCACCTGGCACGAAAAAATCTCTCAAGTTTAGATAGACAGTAAATCACACAACTTTAACAAGAGATCATATACAGACCCATTACAGTCACTAATTAATAACACATCAACTCAGCTGTCACCAATCACCACACAGCTTGAGAATACACTGATATACTCTCAATTACATGCTAGAACACACATTCTCAGGTATATACATGCATGGTCAGCAGCATAACTCAACACAAACCTCGCAGCCAAGTCACTGGTCCCACACTGCAAATAGACTTATCCAGAAATAAGCTATATAATGCTCCACACAGAAGTGAGTCACCCAACCTGATCTGCGGCTGTGGGTGCTGAGTTATCAGCCAGGATCCCAGCCTGCAGCTTCCTGATAAACTTAGCCATGACATAACAGGCAGGATAAATACAGCTGGGAGGGTCTGGGAGCTGGGAGAGCATGTGGGAGCTAGGCTGACGCTGCAGTGTGTTGGCCATGACAGTAGTAGATCCCTACCAGGGATCCCATGCTTATTTTATGGGGGAAAGGGAGGGGCACATTTTCGGTCCATGGATACCAAGAGGAAATCTGATTAGTCAAATCAAATGCAGACTGACAAATAGAGTCTATTCAGCTTTATCAATATACTACAATCTGATACATGTATGTATGATACCAGTGGAGTATAATATTTGTTCTTCTATCATAAATATTCCAATAACATCTCACTTCGGATTAAATTAAATTTTATTGTAGATATTACTCTGTGCTGGTGACACGGACACAAAGCCTACATCAACAAACAACATTGTCCAGTGATAAATTCAACCAGGTGAACAGGCTGGTTCTCAGGCAAGGTATTACTTAACGTCAGGTATAGTCACCAGTTAATTCAGGAGAGTCGCTACGGATTCTACTCAAGAATGTTTGAGGTTTGTCTAAGTCACCCCCAACCCACTGAAAGGCTCTTTGTTCTCCCCACTTACAGGACTGTTTGCCTGTGAATATAGAACACATCCACATCTGAGAGCATTCATGTCGCAGATAGGGGCAGTCATAAGTAAGCCTCACATTTAAACAGTGGCGCGTATAGCTTTGGAAAGTCGTCATGCATGTTCAGTGTGTATCTGACTGGCACGTGAAATCAGAGACGGATTGCGAATCACTGCAGCGGAACGGTTTATACAAGATAATAGGAGACGGTTTCAGTGGGTGAAATTTGTGACGGGGACAAATTACAGCGAGAAAACGTCTCCGGCGAAATCTACCTCTGTCCGGTGTGCTCAAGAGGCTGCAAAAACGAGAAAAGACCTATAATTGTTTTTGCATCATGGCCACCAGAAAACATACCATCAACCCAGGGGACAGATCAGTTATTCCCAGTGATCGTTGAAGACTTTGCCATCAATAGGATATGGAACAAAATATGAATTTAATTCATATTGCATTTTATTACTGTACTATAAGTAGACAATTTTATAATTGTCTCAAATCAATCAGGTGTATGTAAAACAATAATCTCAGCTATTACCCTGGGTACATAAATACACAAAATACGTATTTGGACATGTCAAATAAATGGGTATCAAATAAAATGCTGTACAGAACTTAACTTTATTGTAGAATTTAGGATGACCCAAAATGTACTGCATACTGTATAGATAAAGAGAGGTAAGTTCTTATATAGCAAAGTATCCAGTCCTCAGGACTGCTCAAAGTGCTTAACACTTTACTCCTTTGGCAAACCTATTCCATCATCTCAACTTCTCTTGGGAGCATCCAGCCTTGGTGCAGTTAATGCGTGAAGGCCACTTGTCAGTGCTTGTACAAATATCCACCACTGTGAATAGCCAGGTACTCATTCATAAGGCTGAGTGTACTGGAGCAATGTAGGGTGAACTAACTTGCTCAAGGTTTCACACGGCAACACAGGATTCGAACTTGGGTTCTTTTAGTCGAGAGTCCGAAGCTCTACCCCTGAGCCACTGAGCTCTAGACAACTGAGCTCCGGGTAACACCAAAAGCACAAACCTGGGAATTGCAACACCGAAATTAACATGCAATACTCAGAGAATCAAGTCCATCCTGAATTGTCACGCGTGTTCTAACCTCCATTCAATTTAAGAACAACATAATGATTAACCCCTCACAACCTTGTGCCTTACCCCATGCCACCCACAATGCATTTCAACAGGTCGTCAACAAAGGGTGCTGGCAATAACAGTGCTAAACTGCCCCACAACAGACACCTAGATTGGTGTGTTAACGAGTGGGGTGAATACGTATATGTGAGACTACAGCGGGGCATCAGACATTACCCCAGTGACCTGACTAACGTGCACCTTTAATTGAGTGAAGTTTGTCAACAAGTAATGTTCTAGTGATTAGAAGTCAGAGCCATGACAGGTCACGTCATCCATTATCTCCATGTGACAGCTTTGATTGGTCGATTTAATTTTGTCAATAGAGCCAGTTGAAACCGCAAAATCACAGGTGCAAATTTGTGGATATCGCAAACTTGCTAAAATGTTCAAATAACACAAATTTTTAGAAGCGGAAATGTCATGATTATTTTGCGAAACATTGTTACAAATGTCACACTTTTATAATGACCGTTGTCATATCTCAGGTGCGCCCAGACATCTCGTCAGAACTGAGTCAACTTAATTCACATATGGTCGTTTAAAAACTATCAGCTTTGTTTCACATTACCTGTATCTTTCAGAATGATGTGACATTTGTCCTTTCACCCGGCTCTATCTTTGTTATAGTAAAAACTCCCTCAAAAGGGTACGACCTGTCCTAGAGTCATCTAACACAACATAGGTGCTGTGTAGAATTAGCCCTCATGCAGTGCCGGAATCACCATCAGTCAGGCCCTATTACGTATCAGTCTCCAACATAAACATGAGCACGTGTGAGTGAAGACGTGTGCGGAATAACAGTGGCGCATTTGCATTTATATCTTCACTCGATGTGCAAAAAGTCACAAGGTGGACATTTCTACAGGAGCTCACGTTTTAGTGAGTTTGAAATAGAGACCATGTAGCACTAAGTTAGTCCACAATGGGGTACACATTTACCCCCTACATGGGGTCTTTAACAATCTGTTGCATAGACAGTTTGATAATTAGACTCCAGGTGGAATGGAACAAATATGTTTGACCGACTCGCCAGGGTATGATAAAATATTTACCTTTTTCTGACATAGCAAGTGCCTGACTGACTGGCCAGCACTGGGTTGCACACCAAATGTTTTAAATAGAGTGTTCAATTCATGCCAGATCCTTAAAACATTCCTTCCACACAGCAGGCTTACAATGCTTCGCGTGGCTGCATAAACGTTCTTTTAACTTCTACTGAAGCAGAAACCGTGCTTGAATTGTGGTGCAAAAGCTCCTCGCTTTGATAAATCCAAATACGGAATACAATCACTATCACAGCCACATACGCATTTCCGCAGCCGATCGTGTGAACTGGGATGAGTGAAACTGACTTCATTCCAAAATGCAAGCATGTGAAAATGAACTTTTGTTATCACTATTGCCTGTATTGTGTTCAGGATGGACATGTTCTACCATCGACCTGCAGCACTGCACATGTGGCTATGTTAATGTTGTTAATTTATATGTAATCTTTTTTAATAATAATAGTTCTATCGCATGGTCTCTAACTCAATGTTAATCACTGCGCTCATAGATTAGATAAAAAAATAACAATAAAACATAATTTAAAAAATATCTGAATTAAAAAGACTGATAAATTAATTGGTACGAAAAGATAAATAAATAATAAAAAAATATAAATGTCACTCAAAAAGTAACTAAACTGTCATGTGTCTGACTAATTGGCACTGTATGTTCTTTTAAATAAATATGTTTTCAGATGACGCTTAAACAGTGTCAGTGACGTAGCGTCAGTGGAAGTTCATTCCAAATAATAGGTCAAGTTACACCAAATGCTAGTCTGCTGATGGATTTTTATGCTAGTGTAACTGTTAGCTGAAGTTTGTCATAAAGCTGCCGTAGACGGGGGTTGCGTGTTTGTTCTGTTTAAGAGATACAAGACCAAGTCTCCAATTACATACAGTCATGTCTCGTTTATCTGCATAATTTGGTTCCCACGGTGTTTGGTCGGATAAACGATACATGTGGATTAGTGAGACACTGTAAGTTCTTATACGTGGCATCAAGAAGGTTCCGACACAAAGCAATAGAACGGAACATGGATCAATCGGATTATTGAAAACCAGATGAGACATGACTGTATTATGTAACCACACATTTGACAAGAAATTTACACACACACACACACACACACCACACACACACACACACACACACCCACATATACACACACCCACACACCACTTTCTGCATAGTAACCAGATACAACAAGTTTACTAAACATGACCACCAGAAATGTGAAGCAGTTGGATACTAAAAGTAAGTTCTTATATGGCGCACTATCCAGTCCTCAGGACTGCTCAAAGCACAGTACACTTTGCTTCTCTGCTCAACCAAACACAATGGCTATTTGTATAAATGTCCACCACTGTCTATAGCCAGATACTCATACAGCTGAGTGAATTGGAGACTCTTATAATAAGAAAACTTGCCCCAGGATTAACACTGTGCAGCACAGGATTCGAACTAAGCTTCTCTTAGTCGAGAGTCTGAAGCTCTTCCCCTGAGCTAGTGTGTGTGTGTGTGTGTGTGTGTGTGTGTGTGTGTGTGTGTGTGTGTGTGTGTGTGTGTGTGTGTGTGTGTGTGTGTGTGTGTGTGTGTGTGTGTGTGTGTGTGTGTGTGTGTGTGTGTGTGTGTGTGTGTGTGTGTGTGTGTGTGTGTGTGTGTGTGTGTGTGTGTGTGTGTGTGTGTGTGTGTGTGTGTGTGTGTGTGTGTGTGTGTGTGTGTGTGTGTGTGTGAATGTAACACAGCACAGCTTCTGTGAGAACATAACAGCCTTGTCATTACTCACAATGGCGCTCTTCAAGCACATAATATTTAATACGGACACGGTTCAGTGCACCAAGGCCACGCACCAGTTCCTGCATTGTCCATTCATTTACATGACATTTTTATGCTGTCCACAACTCTTGTCGATCATTTTGTGAAACTTGGAACCGGAAACCGCTGGGAAACGCACATTAATCTTGTGTCAACGGTAGACCATTTTCACACACGACTTTCTGTCACTGAACATTTTATCTGGTTATAGACAACAAAGTTTGATTTTATCAAAAAAATAATGTACAACTTAATTTAGCAAAAAACTATTTCTTTATACTGATGTCAATAAATCCACAGCGATCGCTGCAAGTTGTTTGTGATTAAACTGGTAACAAAGTCATGGTTGGTAAACTGGACGGCAAACTGTCTCTGGCTAACTCTCCTTTGACAAAATGTCTGTCGCATTGAGATGTAGAACAAGATTCTTATTCACCGGTTGTGTGTGATCAGTTACTTGTACCTGAAGGACATTGTGGTGTCTAGTTTCTTATCAGGTAGACATACCGAGGACACTTCTTCTTTTACACTGGTGCTACTCTACTAGGTGAGTCAGCGAATAGTTATCAGCTGTGATATGCTATTACTTGGCACTCTACCAGCGAGGTGGACTGTCAAACTGCAGAGGTATGTTCTTATGTCGGACGGGGCCCGGGCCTTCTGACTGCTCATAGTGCTGGACTCTCTGACAAATCTGATCATTTGAACACTGTTGGGATGTTTAAATTGTGTTGAAATCAATGCCGTAAGACTGTGTGTATACCAATATCCACCATTGTATGTAGTCATGTACTCATTTATACAGTTGTGTGAACTTGAGCCAAAACAGAATGAGCGAAGTTACTTAAGATCCAAAAATAGCAGAAAGGATTTTAAACTGGAATCTCCTGACTCAGAACCCAAAGCTATATATAGCCAATAATTTATACTAAGACACAGTACAAATGGTACCCAATGGTATTAATGTTGGAACATGTGGAAGACATGCATGAACAAAAAGACTGGCATATATGACATAAAGATATAGTTTTATTAGGTTAATTTTATATTGGACCAAGCCGCAAGACGCTTCTAACTGCTGCATATAAATGTACATAAGAACTCTATATCGTACACCATAGCAGAATGGATGGTAATTATGGGCCTGGAGATCTCCGAAGTCGATCAACTTCATATTTTTTCTACTACAGGTGTACTTCCAACATACGTGTACAACAATGAACATCATTTCATTAATAAAAAGGTAAGTTCTTATATAGCGTAGTATCCAGTCCTCAAGTCTGCTCGAAATGCTTTACACTTTAGTTCCCTGGCAGACCTGTTCAATCAGACACCATCTCAACTTCTCTGGGAAGCATCCAGCTATGCTGCAATTAATGCGCAAAGGCTGCGCATACAAATATCCATCACTGTTTATAGCCAGGTACTCATTTATATACTATTAATCGAGAGTCCGAAGCTCTACTCCTGAGCCACTACATTATATAAATGAATCTGGGTTGGACTGCTTTTTTATCACTCAATCTCACCACAGAATGATTTCCCCATTTCCAAGTGTGGGATCGTTTCCTTCCTTCCCCTGGCATAGACACCAGATAATGCGACCCTCTCAAAAAGGCAGGGCATACGAGGTAAATGAGCTTGCCCAAGTTTCGATACAGTGACTGGTAACAGGAACTGAACCCTGGTTCCTTTGATAACTGTTGATAACCACGCCACCATCCATAAAGCCTGACATTCACCCAAGTTAGCAATGCACTGAGCATCAAGTTACACCAGACACCCAGGAATAATCAACAAGCAGCCAGATGACTGATAGTATCAAATGGGCTATCAAGTTACGCCAGACATTCAGAGATATTCTACCCCAGTATAAACTTCTTAACCAAGAAGTGGGCAGCAAACTTTGTATTGGTCATGTGTATTAAGCACCAAGTTACACTAGGTATCCAAGAATGACTCCAAAACAACATTAACTTCTTTACCAACATTTGGGCAACCATGACATCTAGCTGATATTGATGATCCCCAATCGATAGAAACTAGAGAAGAAGCTAACGGAACTGGTAAATTAACATCAACATAAACCAGTGCAGTAGACACAACAACACTTACTAAAAGTAACACATGCAACACAGCCACTGCCAACACACGTCCAGTACTCAATATCACCTCCAATGTTTCTGGTTCCTACACCACGAACCAATGACATAACACAGCAGCTAACCACACTTCCAAACAGCCACAGCAAACACCTCCGTGGTCAGACGTTAGTCTAATCCACCCCCAAAGCCAAGAAAGACAGTACCCCTACCTGTGCAGCCCCGCCACAACTCCTCTGGCTGACTAGTAAACAGTTGTGACAAGTTTCAGCACATCAAAAACTGGCATGTTTGCTATGGCAGCCCTGGCTCGCTGGAGTCGGCCATGCGGAACCAACCCTTGGAATGTGACCTGCTGGTGCTGTCAGGCCATGCGTGTCTGACCAACACACTACAAGGCGCTGACTGACCAGTGGTGATGAAGTAGTGGTCTACAATGTACCTGCTGTATTGCAGGACACACTCCACTGACCAACAGGGCCTCCGCTTATAGCCACCTTCAATGCACTGAAGCAATTGCCAAATGAGACATTCCTCAGCCTTGTAGATTTCCTCTAATCGTGTCTATTTACGGGCTCTAGGTATTAGCCCACTGGCTGATTATTTAGGGATTGAAGGCATTACACCCAAGGCGTTATTATTTGGCAACTGAAGGCATTACTTAATCACATAGAAGAAGAGATCCCATAGTAAGACTGCATTCAACCGTGAAGCTAATTAAGATAGCAGGGAACTGGACCATAATCTCATGAGGCGAGACAAGTCTGGTGAAAAAAAACGGCTGATATATTCACCCTGGAGAAGTCTGAGCTAAATGATATAAGTTATATCTAATTATGAATTTAAGTGGAAAGTTACACTGTACAACACCTAGAATCACCCATAGTCAGCGTCAGCATTCCAGCCTGAAGCTACAACTATGATATATGGCTGCGTTCATTACATAGGGCGCCACCATGCTTGCATAACAATGCAAACACACAATATGCACATCCTGTTCCTAGTTTAATACACCAAGTATGTACACCTGTCTCTGTGGAGACCAACAGAAACCGGAAGCACAAAGCAACCGAAACAATTACAGGAAAATAAAAAAGTCATAACATTTTATAAATGGTAATTAATATTTTATGGTACAATGGATTGAGAAACACCACTGGTTGGCATCTTATAAGATAATCTTAATTCTACATAAATTGCAATTGCTAGTCAACCAATTGGGATCATGGTTATAATAGTATAATATACTTTTATTTCATAGAAGTAAATTATATACGTAATATTATTACATATATAATTTACTTCTATGAAACTCCTATAAATCTGACAATGAGTTGTTACTGTTAGTCTGAATGTTTGCATGAAATGAGGAAATGCAACGGTCAGATTTGGTGATAACATAAACCCCCTGAACAAAATTAATACGATACACCCCCTACAACATGACCGGCGAACAAACGACTGCAAGAAAAAGCGTGTTATATTTGTGTCGAACACACAAAACCACTTAGGAGAATATACAGTGACACACACAACACGGGGAGACCGCCCAGTGAATACCTGCCTTGGGCGGGCCTTGGCTGGGCACACCTTTGATCAGTACAGCTGCTGTCAGTCTAGGCGTGGGCCACAGTGATCTAACATTACCACATTCACTGCTTTAGACATGCAACACTACCCTATGACCAACCCGCTTTCTCTGCTACAAAAACAGGTCTATTTTATGACTGAAGGCATCATTCCTGCAAGGCAACGAGTGTAAACACAAAATCAAGTCTGATTTATCCATGAAGCATGCTGCCATGAGCTTGTGCTGGTGGGTGAAGACAAGTTTTTATAAGTCCTCTCTGTGTGTGGGTAATTCATTTATTGTTAAGACTGAACAATGCTCTACGGTGGATTGGTATTGTGGCTTCATTCAGCTACCATGCCAGTTTGCTATTACCATGTTACATTTCTACCATTCTGGTTTGATATCATTGGTCTTTGATACCATGAAGATTTCTACCATATCACATAGCTACTGATCAATGCACTAACTTTACCACCGTAGCATTTGGCTACCATTGTACACTGCTACCATGGCACTACTGCCAATCTACCTTGCTATATAGCACTTTGCTACAATTTTACCTGCAACCATTTCACTTTGCAACCAGTCACTTTAAAGGGAGGGTGTTGTTCCTCATTTGTTATTAGTTAAAATAATGTTTTTGAGGCCAAAGTAATATAATATTGAAGGTACACTTCCTATCAAATGCCATTGGAAAATTGTTTCCAATTTGTAAAAAAAATCCTGTTTCAAAACAAATCTTTCCAGTTATTACCTCCAGAGCCAGTTAATATAATATCCTTTCATGTTCAACAATGTCACATTTTCCCACATTCAACCCAGCAAACTTCCTGTTATAAGCTAATAAGTTTGTTGTCAAATTTCAGGTACAAAAATAGACTTTCAATTAAAAAAAGCATTAGATTTTTTCTGATTGTAAACGTTGACTAATTTACATCCGTAACAGCACACAACTTATCATTTGTCATGTAAACTGTGTGCCTGCTACTGCAGACATGGCTCGGGAAGCTTCAGCTACAATAGCTCTAGGAGCTTCTAATTCAGTGTTACGGTATCTCTGTTGACCTCATGTAACTACCTGTCTGATTCTGCTATATATAGTTATATACACAGACATTAGCTGCATGGAGAGATTATGCACTGGCTTCCTGTCCGATATCGTATCCTCCTTAAGATCTGTACCATTACTTACCAGGGGAGCGGTGGTCACGCGGTAGAGTGCCGGACTGTCAATCGAGGGGACGGTGGTTCAATCCCACCTACCGCCGTTTCAAAACTTAGGCAATTTCTTCACCCCACATTTGCCTGTGTCTTTCGGAAGAGACACTAAAAGCGGGTGGTCCCTTCTGTCTGGTGTCTATGCCAGGGGAAGTAAAAGATCCCACACAGGGGGTAAATGTGTAACCTGTAGTGGACTCACACATTCTAGAGAAGACAACTCCTGCGTTAGCCCAAGTTTGGGCTGTTTGGAGGTAATCACTTGAGACCTTGAGACCAGGCACTTTCCTCAGTAGGCAGCCATAGTATTTACATTCGTTCCTTACTCCTGTCCAGCTTCATCTAGTTCTAATTTACTTTTTGTCCCTAAAGTCAATACTAACATTGGGATTAGGGATTTTGCTGCCTACTCTTGGGAATACGCTTCCTTCTAGTGTTAAATCAGTTGAACACATTGCTACATTCCGTCATCATTTAAAGACACCTTGCCAATGCACCATACCTCCCTGGTGTATCAATCAATCTAATGACAACCAGAATTGGTTATTGACTCTGAGATCGATTAACCTTTTTGTACTGATGCATCTCTGAGCTTTGTTTCTAAGGATTTAGGTGCAATAGAAGTTAACTAATTATTATTATAATTATAATCACTCCTGTCAGTGCAGTTTCACAGTAGAAGTGTAACAATAGGTTAAACTATGAGTTCAAATTAAATCTAATTAGATTAAATTTAGAAATTAAATTAAATCAATGAGTTACTTTTACCAAAATATCATGTCAATCTAATATAACACAATTTTTATTATCTAATCAATTATCTATAGCTTTATTCAATTACAGTTTCAATGTATTAATTTAATTATATATGATAGTTAATATTTTATTAGTTTACCTCAAAATAAACGTGACTAGTTGTTTACAACACTATGTGCATTTTTATGTATACAGTTGAGCATTTTAAAGGTCATCTTGGTAGTACAGCCACCTCAGAATTAAGGTCACCTAGGTAGTAAACACCTCAGAATTAAGGTCACAGTCATCTGACAATTAAGGTCACACTTGTAGTAAAACCACATTACAATTAAGGTCACCTTGGTAGTACACCCACCTTACAATTAAGGTCACCTCCTTATTACAACCATCTAACAATTAAGGTCACATGTGAGTGGGAAGACCCTAAATAAGGTCAGTTTAAATTGTAAATTGGAACCACATTACAATTAAGGTCACCTTGGTAGTACACCCACCTTACAATTAAGGTCACTAACACTTATGTACTTAAATTTACACATTAGAAAGTTGTCACTTTTCACATTGGTGACTAAATAAAGCTGCACCAGATAAATGATGATTATTTCACATTAGAAGTTGTCACTCACTGGTCAACATTTAACTCACCGAAATTGTAAAATATTTCCCGAACAAAGTTCTGTTTGACCTGCACTGAATGAACTATAGCCCCGGGTGTTATTATATTTGTATAATGCCCTATTACTGGTAGTTCACATTTAAAAAAGAAAATGTGACGAAACCCACAAACTTAAGGAAGAGTAATTAATTCTGTAATACATACTATAGCAAATTACTCAAAAGACGTGTTATGTAACCCCCGGAAGGCTCACCGAAACAGGCAAAATTCCTCATAAACCTATATAAAAGTTAAACCATTTAACCTCCTTCTACAGGGGTCGGTCTTTGTCCCACTGACACTAGGCCACACAGAAGCTGATTCACCCCCAGGCCAGCAAAGAATTTGCAAATTGCCTGTAATTAAAGCATAATAGCCGAACCATACCTCAACCTGACTAATCGGACAGACTCGCAGCCAACACAGCTGATTACACACGGCATACCTGCTGCTAACTCTCCCGCACAAACACATACAACTTGTAGCTCGGCAGGTAATGGAGCATGAAATTAAGATTGACCAAATCATGTCCTCTTTGAATCAGGCCGTGGTCTTCTGGTATTTACACAGTTTTCTACGACTTCACGGCGAAATATTTAACTGCTCCCATTGTTAGACAAATATTACCCCTGGATTGATGAGAGTCAGGCACGTATCAGGGCCTCTATGAAAGCTCGACGTAAGTTACCTGATTCTCCCGTCCAACTGGGGCCCACAGACTCTGACAGGGCTCAGTGTTAGCCTTCTTCAAAATGAATTTATTGTCTGATGTCAACTGCATCACGATGTCCAATTGGATTTGAGCAGTTTACTCATATGCTGTTGTTGGTGACAAATGTCACGCAAGCCCATAGCTTTATGTAGAGACCCGTCCACCCATCATTTGGACGGGTAAAAACGAATATGAACGGGTATAAATATGGGTGGAAGGGTAAAAAATGAAGGAACAAAAAAGTCTTCCAATTAAACCATAGATATTGTTAGTTATGCCTTGAAAGTGAGTGAAAATGGTGTCACATGTGTGTTTGTAGTCCATTTCAGGTCAATATTTCAAAGTTAACATCCGTGTGTCCACCAAAACATGTGTGACGTGACTGGTAATAATTTTATCCTGGATAAAGCCATGTGCAAGCCTCATTAACATACACCATAGATACATTAGCTTAAAGGCATGATGTTCATCCATAATTTACAAACATCTAAATAATAGTAACGACTTGGCATAAATGTTCTTAAGAGACTGACTATAGTTCAACATGACCTCATAAGATCACAACATTGTAACCACAATATATTCACACCACCAACTGGGTACATAGTCAGGTACTAGATCCCTGCAGGGTGCTAGAAATTACTAGAAGTAGAATAATACTAACGATTTTCACAGGTGATCATGGATAATTTTGTGAAGACAAAATAAACACCTTACTTATGTTTGATTATTTATACCCTACAAGGTGAGGTGCAAAGGGTGGTGGGTGATATCTGATGAGAGTGGGGCGTGAATGAGCCGAATGCTTGCACTGCACTTGAAATAGTATATCCTGATGTGTACATGATCCATGAGACAGGAAGTCCCAGCTAATCCGACCAGGCTTGAGTTGAGTTTGCTTAATTAGTAACTCGCTGTATTCAGTTACACTACAATACTGTAGATGTAAGAATCAAAATGTTATGGACCAAAATGTTATATTCTAAAATGTTATATCTCAGGTGCAATAATAGTTATGATTAATAATGATATTAATAGCATTAGTTACATTCCAGGTGTAATTAACAATGGTTATGTTTAATAATGATATTAACATTATTGAAGAAAAAAAATATTATGACAATAATTATCGATAATTATATATGTTAGTAGCTATCATTATACTTAGTTAATTAGCAATAATCATAATAACTACTATATGTAAGACGTGTAATGAATAATTAATGATAATATTATTAACAATAATATTTGGAATCAAAACAGCGGCAACAATAACAACAATTACTACTAGGTGTATGGTGTAATTTGACCACATGTCCTAAACAACAACGTCCAGTCTACAATTCTAGCTGCTACAAAGAGTCACAAAGAAACCATTCAAATTTAACAAAACACAACAATCTAAGAAATCCTGCAATGAGTGAAAACACCACATATCTGGAGCACATCCTTAAAATTGATACCAGTAATAAAGTTCCACTTGATCTTCTGAATCATCCAGTCAATGTGATGGAACTACACCCTCCCCATTTGTGACGTCCACATCATATATCCTATCTTATGTTATCAACTAATAGATGCTCCCTGAATGCTGACAGGCCACTGGAGAATGACCTGAGCAATAAGGTCAGCTCTGAGTGGTCAGCAAATTATATCAGCCCAGTCTGGCGCAGTTGATATGCAACCGTTCAATATATTATAAGTGATTAAAGTAGTTTTCGACTTGTTCATCTCTGTATAGAGTTGTAGGCGTAACACCATTTTCATGTTGACACCCATAGAAAAATTAGGAAAAAATAGGAAAATTGCCGCAGACTGCAGCACATAAAGAAGGAGACACAAGGATCTGGGATGGTCTTGGAAGCTCTGCCAAGCACTAATTTGAAACTGAAAAAAGCTACCCTACAAACAGCTATCTTCCACACGAACAAAACACCTCTTGACTCACCTTCTTCACGCAGGCCAGTAGGTGGCAGCACTGACACTTCTAGGTGCGCAATTCCACGAGGAAGAAGCCGAAGGATGTTCTGAACTTCGACCTCAGCCAGCCCTTGCAGGGATCGGCCGTTGACAGAGACCAAGTAGTCACCCACTCTGGAGCATGTCATTAAATAATGATAATTAAAGCATGTCACAGTTGAGTTAATAACATAATTAAAAGCCCTAAGAAAGTAACAAATATTGCATACACAAAAGTGATGTAGCTATGTGGAACGAAAATGTAGCAAAAATGGTGGAATAAGTGTTTTATTTGTTTGTAAAATGTCGTAATTAAGATTTCAGCCAAGACAACACATCTTGAAAAATAATTCCATCCCAGTTTTAAGGATAAATCTAGCATGCAGCTGCACGACTCTGTGACAAGTAATTTCAGAAATAAAGAGGAACAACTGGCAATAAATGAATATTAATTCTATAAAACAAGAAAGAGAACTGTGTGCAACCATACCTACTAAGTGCATGTCAAGCAGTGTGTTATAATTAATAAAATTGATTAATTTAACAATTTATTACTTGCATTTATTTTAATTTTATTATGGTATTCTTATAATGCGCTATTAATAAATAGTTAGTTTATCATAAAGATTATTTTTTCATGAATTGTGATACAAGGGATACTGACAGTGTGTGGCTTCATTCCAGTTGCTAAATAACATGTTTATATAATGTTGCCTATTATATCTTTGTACTCAACAGTATCGAATAATGAAGATTATGCTTATTACAAGTGTACACTACAAGTAATTGAGTACATGTCCACAAGCACTGGAGCAAGGGAGCGTTTACTAAATAGCCACAGGCACGATATATATCTTGGCACATATATTCATTGGCTATTAATTATAATTAGTAATCATGCAGCCACCCATTTAGGACACTGATACGACACATGTGACATAACACGCCTGTCAGCACTCATAACTACAGCTGTGACAATTTATGACATCATCATGCGGGAGAGTGTGGAGACAAGTCTGGCATTGTACAGCAGGCATTTTTTAAGATGGTGGATAGTCACAAAGTTTCAGCAAGACAAACGTGTAGTGAACATTTTAAAGAGTGTGTAGTGTTACTAACACAAATGTGTAGCATACAGTCACCAAGTTTTCGCATGACAACTGTGTAGGAGATATTTTAAGAGGGTGGACAGTCACTAAGTTTCAACATGACAACTATACAGCAGATGTTTTTGTGGACTAGTGTCAGAATGACATATGTGGCAGACATTTTAAAAGTGAGTCCACAGTCACTAAGTTACAACATGAAAAATTTGCAGCTGACATTTTTCAATTGAATCCACAGTCACTATATTACAATATGACAAATTTGTAGCTGACATTTTTAAACAGGGTCGGACAGTTCCCAAGTTTCAGCATGACATGACATGACAACTATGTGGCAGACATTTGTAAAGCGTGTCAACAGTCACTTAAGTTTCAGCATGACAAATGGACGTTTCAGCATGACAAATGTGCCACATATCATGTAAGTTGGGTGTGTGTTGATGTGTAATTAGGCTCCACCTGTTGGTGGGTGGGAAACATGGGGTCAGTTGTCACTGAGGGTGTCTAAGGTAATGACTAGGTAAAGTACCTCTTAATGGTGTGAAACATGGAACGGAACTGTCATTGTGTCTATGAGAAACCGCTTCTTATTTACACAACAGGGAATGGAGACAAGTGAGAGACATTATGCAAATTACTCCTCCCATGTAACACAGATCTGGTTTCTAGGTTTATTTCCACAGTGATTCAATTAAACTACAAACAAGAGTTGTAAGAATCGACTATATACATAGTTGGTCCAAAACAGGGGGGATATGGGAAGTTGGACCCAAACCAGGGGGGATGGGGAAGTTGGTCCTAAAACATGGGGGATGTGGGAAGTTGGTCCCAAAACAGAGGAAATGAGGGAAGTTGGTCCCAAAGCAGGTAAGACATGGGAGGCTGGTCCAAAAATAGGGGAGATCTGGAAGGTTGGTCCCAAAGCAGGTACGATATGGGAGGTTGGACCCAAAACAGGGGATATGGGAGGTTATTGGTCTCAAAGTAGGTAAGATATGGGAGGTTGGTCCAAAAACAGGTGATATATATGGGAGGTTGGTTCCCTAACAGATGAGATATGCAGATTGGTCCCAAAACAGGTGAAATATGGGAGGTTGGTCCCAAAACACGGGTGATATATGGGAGGTTGGTCTCAAAACAGGGTAGATATGGGAGGTTGGTCCCCAAACAGGTGAAATATGGGAGGCTGATCCGCAAACAGATGAAATATGGGAGGTTGGTCCCTAAACAGGTGACCTTTGAGAGGTTGGTTCCAAACAAGTTGGAGAATGGAGGTCGCTTCCAAGCTGAGTATTAGTCTGGAAACTGGTTGCGATGTCTTTCGACACAGCTCTGCATATAAAACCCGCCAGGTGAGAGGGCAATGTATGACCTATCAGCAGAATCTATTCAATAACATTACTCTACCAATACCAGCTACATGTGACCACAGGCCGTCGTATTCACGCAGCGAGAACGTCTTTGTAGCGAGTTTCTTTACCACAGCCGAAGGCTGGCATTGAAAGGTGAGAAGGACCCATGTTTGTACACGGCGCCGGGCATAAAGGCGGGCAGCCTGCAATGGCACGGTCACGGTGCGGCAACTGTAAACGCATTCATCGTAAGTGTGCGGCAAACATGTCCAACATGTTCGGCCCACCTAAATAACTGTCACAGCTGGATTGCCTGCGGGGTTGTACACACGACTCTGTTGTCAGTGCAAATTGTAAAAGGTATATAGTTCTAGTTGTTTCAAACACACTACAGGGTTCTAATAACTGACTAGTCTTTATGTATATGTGTGTGTTTTTTTTGTTTTTTTTTTTGTTGTTGTGTGTGTGTGTGTGTGTGTGTATATATATATATATATATATATATATATATATGGATAACCTTAATTAGAATAAATTGTTAATTACATTAAATATTGCAATTATGTATATATATATATATATATATATATATATATATATATATATATCACATACATGTATATATAATATATATATATATACACCCACATTTCTTATTGGTGAAACTGTTTCACATACCCTGTCCAAATGTGTATATCTAATATAAAAATATATAATATATATATTAGATTATATATATATATATATATATATATATTATATGAAATATGATATGTAAAAGTTTCACCTAGTCTAAGTTTATATATATAATTGGCAAATATTATATGTACATTCGACACATTTATTGAACTGTTGATACATATGAAACATTGTATATGGAACAGTTTCACCCCGTCCAAATGGGCCACTTAAATTGTGGTAAGAGTTGACTTTACACACAGTGGTAAAACAGTCCTGACAAAAGCCTATTAAAATCAGATACCATTCAATGATACCTGTCCCAGCCATGCTTAGTGATCAATGATACGTCTTTCATAGAGATAAAAAGTCAGTCCTGAGCACAATACGGTAATGTGACATAATGTGCACCTGCATGAGCAGGCTGACAGAGGAGAGCTTTGTGTTGGAAGTCAAGCTCAGGGCAGCCAGCCAGAATAATAAGTGTTATTGAAGTAAAACAGGTTCTTCCAGTTGCGTTATTAATTTAAAATATCATAGCCTAATGACAAAACACACACACACACACACACACACACACACACACACACACACACACACACACACACACACACACACACACACACACACACACACACACACACACACACACACACACACACACACACACACACACACACACACACACACACACACACACACACACACACACACACACACACACACACACACACACACACACACACACACACACACACACACACACACACACACACACACACACACACACACACACACACACACACACACACACACACACACACACACACACACACACACACACACACACACACACACACACACACACACACACACACACACACGACTGTAACACATCTAGACAAACACAACACCACTTCCCGCCAAACCAACAAACATCTTACCTGACACTGCCATTCTTCGCCACTGGTCCTGTCTTCTGTAGGTCTGTAATGACCACCCCATCCGGGGTAACTCTGATGGAGATCCCAACCCCAAGCAAGCTGCGCAGGATTTGAACGTGGAATGGTTTATCCTCAGTTCTTTTCCCGCAACCCCGTGTTCCACTCCCCCTGTGGCTGGCTGACAACATGTTCATGGGCTGTACAGGAGCTCTCAATGTAGTCCCATCTGGGGTGACAGGGTGTAGACTTCCCCTCACCCGACCACCACACGCCTTCCTTGCTTTGTCACCCGAACGTCCTGGTAGTAAATTCCCGGCCAAGCGTGACCGCGATGGATCATCCCGTTCCTGGGGCAATCTCTTTATCTTAACACCTCCAACAGGAACACACTGGGTTACATCTGTGGCTAAATCCACTTCTGGATCTGATCCAACAATTGAAGACCCCAGATCAACAGTATCCACGGACGTCACGCGTGGCCGACCCCGGGGCGATACAGTGTTTGAGGTGGTACATTCGCGAGTGATTGGCACACTCTTACTGCTTGGGGTAGGACTTGATGTCTGAGTCATATAGCTATTTACAGTTGTCGCAGAACATTCTTCTGCTGTCATTGGCTGCCAGTCATGGGTAAAGATCCTGTTGCCACAGGCCACAGATAACCCCCTCTAACCTCAGTGACGGCGCCGGCGTGGCCCAGAAAGCAACTCTGGCGCGGCGGCACCGCACTGACCTCTGGTGGGGGGTGATAAAGGCTCAGTGGGGGGACTGACACGAATCCGTCACCTTGGGAGTTCCGTGTCTTTCGTTCTATCGCGGATAAAACCTGTTCGCGTGCACTCGAGCGTGACGAATGCGTCAGCTGGTCACCTTCAGTGGCAATACAAGGATCCGGTCGGTGAAGCGCGACCGTGGGCGAAAACACTGGGCAAGGTCGCTGTTTAACAGTGTTGCGACACCGGTCAGGGTGGTGATCATGTGACTGGGGGTGGAACATAACCATCGCTGTTGTGACGGCGTCCTGTGACACACACACATTCGATACAGTGTGACGGCTTTCACCCAGTGCACCATCTCCAGCTGTGTTTGTTGTCATTGTTGGAACGACGTGCATGTCATTGCGGGCTGTGTGTTCAAAGCTATGTGACTGGTGTGGTTTTTGTGGCGGAGCTGTTGACAGATCACACAGTGTAGTCACTGTGTCACTGCATTGTTTGTCACCAAAACACTGTTGACTAAACAACACATGCTGACACAAAGATTGAGGCTTCGGCTTCGTGTCGTCGTGTGGCTGTTGAGTCGACAACTTCGGGTTTAAGGACCCAGAAAGTCCTTTCAGTGACGCAGCAAGTATTGGACGAGCAAAGATGTCACTGCAGTGGTCCTCTTTAGTGCTTCTCACACCTGTCACCTGTGGTACGGAGGCTGTCTTTGTTCTGCTGATGCACAGTGGATGATGGGTGCTTTCTGAAGGAGTTGCAACAGTATCGACTGAGACACTGTCAGACCAATCTGTTGTCACTGAAGCCCCATCATCAGAGTCACACATTTCTTGTTGCAGCTGGTCAATGGCTGAAGCAGCTGGACATATGGTGTGGTCAGTGGAGGGTCTCAGCCATGCAGCAGGCTGAAACAGTGTTATTTATCACTATTATACTTGTATTGCACCATGTGTCATAACATGTTCATCACGAGAGCAATATATTGTGAATTAACAGAAATGCGTTCAAATACAAATCTATTAAAAAGACATCAATATGTAGTATGTAGGTTAAAATGTATTTAAGTTAAATAAACAACTACTGGTGAATTAAGTTGAAGAATTAGTTATTAAGTTAAACATGTTAGATAAGACAAATTAAATAAAAGCAAGTTAAATAATTAAGTTAAATAAACATGCATCCAATAAACATATACATGAAGTCATTAATTTAAATAAATACAAATTAAATGAGCAACACAATACTGTTTATCCATTAGACAAAACATTAATGAAGCTAAGAAGTTAAATATAAAACATTATAATTTAATTATATGTCATCCAGTTTATTCTAGTTAGTAAATATAAAAATTAAGAAGATAACTATAATAAAAAAACACAGTACCATAATTACATGATGCTTTACAAGGTAAAGATATGTTAAATAAATAAAATCAATAAACTAATGTAACAAACCTCTTGTGCTGCCTCCTTCAACTCTGCCATGAGTTTCATGTGCTGCAGTTTGCGTCGTGTGTCTGGTGACATGGGGGACAGTGATGGTGACATGTCAGTCTTTGGTGTCACTGTCATATCTGGATCCTTGCACAGATCCATGGTTCCTCTATCCTCCACGAATCCAGGTGGACGTGGATCCATTCCTGTTGGCCGGTCGTCACTTCGTGGTCTTGTCTTCTCTCCTACGGGAGGACTTCCTGAGTCTTCTTCTTGGAACATATCAACAACAGGTTCTGCCATCTGAGGTTGCTGATGGTTCTGAGAGGAACTTTCATCTTCTGATGAATCATTTGTGACACCGGAAGTGCTGGAAGTGATGGATGTATGAATAAATCTGGTGTCTTCAGTAGATAGATGTGTTTGGCTAAATGTGTCATCTTCAGATTTGTCATCGTCATAGTCATCATCCCTGTCAGAGATGTCTCTCTGTGAGAGTACAGTATTCTTGCTGCATGTACTCTCAGTAGTAGAGTCTTGGTCAAATTCTCTCTCCAACTCCTCAAACGGACTTGTCAGAAGGTCCCGCACTTGTCCAAGTGTCAAGCTGTCACCGCATGCATAACTGTCATCAAAAGTACTGTCACCGTACATTGATGATGTTGTACAGCTAAGTTCTGGTTGCACAGTCTCCATGCCTCGTGATGTCAATAAATGTTGCACGTTGACGTAGTCACTGTCACCATGAGGTGGTCTTTGAAGAGAGCAGGTTTCATTGTATCTATTGCAAAGATCTGTTACAACAGCACTCATGTCTGGCTCAACGTATTCAGCAGGGAGGATACTGTCATGTCCACTGTGTATGGCTGGGTCGTCTTGTAGCCGTGCCATGTGTCTATTCTCTACATTGGCCATGTGTGTCATGGTGGAGTCAGCTGTTTCAGTGACAGGTAGGACGTCCACAGTTAAGACGTGTGATCTCTCTACCGTGATCAGGTCAGCACCATTTTCTATCTCACTCTGTCTGTCGACGTCACTTCCGTCCTCACCAGTGATCATGTGACTTTCTGCCGAGGAGGAGGCAGTACCATCATCAACTAGACTGCGCTGAAGCACCTCAAAATCTCTCCTCCATGGATATATAAACGGACCGTGCTGTGCAAACAACCTGTTCCCGTGTAATGCCAGTTGTTGTTCCGCAGCGGGCCAGTAGGGGGTGTTGCAGTCACTATTTGATGGCACTTCGCTGTTTGCCATGGTAAATAATGCCGTCTCACAAATGTCACTGGTGGAAACGTCATCATGTGCTAGCTCCTCCGATATTGGTGTCACATTTTGTCTGTAGGTCTGCTCAGTCCAGTGCCCTCTGGCGAAAGGAGTAAGAACTTCGTAAGTCGAACTCTTATGTCTGTGTTTTACCTCAGTGGTGTCATCTATACTACACTCATCAACATTCCGCATTCTGCCTATGTCATCAGACGTCACCTGTGCATCACCCGATGACCGACCACCAAGTGTGCCGTTTATGTCACCAAATGACACGTCACCAGACGTCCCCGGTGAAACGCCAATCACCCTCTGTGTGTCACGTGAATCCCGTCCGGTGTCGCCCGTTTGTTTTTCGCCATCAGACGTCAGATCTGATGACGTGTCACTGTCACCCGACGTCGAGCTCGTGTCAGTGTCACTGTGTCGGTCCGTGGGTTGGTGTCGCAGTAGTGTTAGGCAGACTTTGGTGACGGGGCGAGTGAGGACATCGACGCAGGCGGTGTGAGAGAGGCCGTGTAGACGCGTCGTGTTTAGTGACACAAGTCTGTCACCAGGCTGGATGCCTGCCTGACACGCCACACATGCCCCACTTGCTAGGATACGACGCACCTGCAAATTTATGACAATGGTAACCATGGTAACGTAAATTTTTTAAAGGGGAAGGGACTTTTTCAGGGGTTTTAAAAAACCTTAATTAAAAATTTACTGGGTTTTAACAAAACCCCTTTCCCCAATTCAAAAAACCGCTTTTTTTCCAAAGGAAACCCCCAAGCCAAGAAAACCCTTTAAAAATTAAAACATAACTTCCCAAAATTCCAAGACAATTCCTGCTATAATTCCAAGCAACTTCCTGCTAATAATTAAAGACAACTTCCTGTTAATAATTACCAAAAACTTCCTGCAAATAATTACCAAGACAACTTCCTGCTAATTACCAAGACAACTTCCTGCTAATAATTACCAAGACACTTTCCTGTAATAATTACCAATATAACTTCCTGCTAATAATTACCAAGACAACTTCCTGCTAATTTACCAAGACAACTTCCTGCTAATAATTACCAAGACACTTTCCTGCTAATAATTACCAAGACACTTTCCTGCTAATAATTACCGATACAACTTCCTGATAATGATTACCAAGACAACTTCCTGCTAATTATTACCAAGACAACTTCCTGTTAATAATTACCAATACAACTTCCTGCTAATTATTACCAAGACAACTTCCTGCTAATAATTACCAAGACAACTTCCTGCTAATGATTACCAAGACAACTTCCTGCTAATTATTACCAAGACAACTTCCTGATTATAATTAACAAGACAACTTCCAGCTAATTACCAAGACAACTTCCTGCTAATAATTACCAATAGAGCTTCCTGCTAATTATTACCAAGACAACTTCCTGCTTATAATTAACAAGACAACTTCCTGCTAATAATTACCAAGACAACTTCCTGCTAATGATTACCAATACAACTTCCTGCTAATTATTCCTAAAAATTCCTGTGTTATGTACAGCACTGTTTCAGTGACAGGTAGGACGTCCACAGTTAAGACGTGTGATCTCTCTACCGTGATCAGGTCAGCACCATTTTCTATCTCACTCTGTCTGTCGACGTCACTTCCGTCCTCACCAGTGATCATGTGACTTTCTGCCGAGGAGGAGGCAGTACCATCATCAACTAGACTGCGCTGAAGCACCTCAAAATCTCTCCTCCATGGATATATAAACGGACCGTGCTGTGCAAACAACCTGTTCCCGTGTAATGCCAGTTGTTGTTCCGCAGCGGGCCAGTAGGGGGTGTTGCAGTCACTATTTGATGGCACTTCGCTGTTTGCCATGGTAAATAATGCCGTCTCACAAATGTCACTGGTGGAAACGTCATCATGTGCTAGCTCCTCCGATATTGGTGTCACATTTTGTCTGTAGGTCTGCTCAGTCAAGTGCCCTCTGGCGAAAGGAGTAAGAACTTCGTAAGTCGAACTCTTATGTCTGTGTTTTACCTCAGTGGTGTCATCTATACTACACTCATCAACATTCCGCATTCTGCCTATGTCATCAGACGTCACCTGTGCATCACCCGATGACCGACCACCAAGTGTGCCGTTTATGTCACCAAATGACACGTCACCAGACATCCCCGGTGAAACGCCAATCACCCTCTGTGTGTCATGTGAATCCCGTCCGGTGTCGCCCGTTTGTTTTTCGCCATCAGACGTCAGATCTGATGACGTGTCACTGTCACCCGACGTCGAGCTCGTGTCAGTGTCACTGTGTCGGTCCGTGGGTTGGTGTCGCAGTAGTGTTAGGCAGACTTTGGTGACGGGGCGAGTGAGGACATCGACGCAGGCGGTGTGAGAGAGGCCGTGTAGACGCGTCGTGTTTAGTGACACAAGTCTGTCACCAGGCTGGATGCCTGCCTGACACGCCACACATGCCCCACTTGCTAGGATACGACGCACCTGCAAATTTATGACAATGGTAACCATGGTAACGTAAATTTTTTCAGGAGACTTTTGTCAATGCTGTGATCTTATCATTCACTGGGTTTTAGACAAAACATTCCAATTCTAAACACGCTTTACTCCAGGGTCAACACCATTTATTATCAGCATGTTCACACCATTCCCATATTCAAGACAATTTCCTGCTAATGATTTCCAAGGCAACCTCCTGCTAATGATTACCAAGACAACTCTCTACTAATAATTACCAACATAACTTCCTGCTAGTAATTACCAAGACAACTTCCTGCTAGTAATTACCAAGACAACTTCCTGCTAATAATTACCAAGACAACTTCCTGCTAATAATTATGAAGACAACTTCCTGCTAATAATTACCAAGACAACGTCCTGCTAATAATTATCAAGACAACTTCCTGCTAATAATTACCAAGACAACTTCCTGCTAGTAATTACCAATACAACTTCCTGCTAATAATTACCAACATAACTTCCTGCTAGTAATTACAAAGACAACTTCCTGCTAATAATTATGAAGACAACTTCCTGCTAATAATTACCAAGACAACATCCTGCTAATAATTACCAAGACAACTTCCTGCTAATAATTACCAAGACAACTTCCTGCTAGTAATTACCAAGACAACTTCCTGCTAATAATTATGACGACAACGTCCTGCTAATAATTACCAAGACAACGTCCTGCTAATAATTACCAAGAAAACTTCCTGCTAATAATTACCAAGACAACTTCCTGCTTATAATTACCAAGACAACTTCCTGCTAATAATTACCAAGACAACTTCCTGCTAATTACCAAGACAACTTCCTGCTAATAATTACCAATTTAACTTCCTGCTAATAATTACCAAGACAACTTCCTGCTAATAATTACCAAGACAACTTTCTGGTAATAATTACTAAGACTAATAATAATTGTGCAAAGCTGATTCCAGGTAAATAAAGAATATACAACCTTGCATTAATTTGTCTATAAACATCATTATTTGAAAATTATTAAGTTGTCATTATAGTCATTACTGTTTTCTGGCAGTACTGTCAATCAGTAACCTGGAGCGATAACGCTTAGCCTGGCTGGTGCCCATGATTTTAGATATTGACCTAGTACAGTTTTATGGTCTACATTTTAATTTATGTCACAGCTTCACAAATCTTGGCTATGTCATCATGCACTGTCATGCAATGACATGCATACCTGTACATAAATATCACCAAGCTGAAACTTGACAAACAACAATGTATATCACGGCCACACAACTATTTCATAAATATCCATACAAACACAGCACATACCCACCGTCTTAGATGTGACAATGACGAATTCACAACAATGTCCTCGCCGACAGATAGCAAAACCAATATGTGACTTATCTACACCTGAGAGGTGTAGGACGTCACAATTAAAATTAATAGGCCAACCACATCACTACAAAGAGATGCAGTGACCATGTGTCATCTGACCAATGGTCAGTACACACATAAGGTGACAGTGGTCAACTGGCCTGGACTAACCTCACTCTCTTGCTATTATTAATTAACCCTTTTCTCCCTTTGTCCTTCTGTGTGTGCCATTCTAACTAAAGAATACAAAGAAGAAAAACAATTGATGTCAGGATTATGTTATTAAAGTACTTTAACGTTTTACAAATGGCTTGCCATAAAAACATTGTAAGACTGATGTTTAATGTATTCTAGGTCGTATCGGGCATACAAGTTATCCTCCATTATACAGTATTATACAGGTTCATTATGTGTAACAGGTCAAGTGGTTATAAGTGACATTTTCGGCAATTGTATACTTTTATAATTTAATAATTCACTGCTTTATCATGTCAGTGGTCACTGTTCGTGGAAATGAAGTTTCATTCATTCATTCATTCATTCATTCATTCATTCATTCATTCATTCATTCATTCATTCATTCATTCATTCATTCATTCATTCATTCATTCATTCATTCATTCATTCATTCATTCATTCATTCATTCATTCATTCATTTTCATTCATTCAGTCATTCATTCATTCATTCATTCATTCATTCATTCATTCATTCATTCATTCATTCATTCATTCATTCATTCATTCATTCATTCATTCATTCATTCATTCATTCATTCATTCAAGGATGTTCATTCTGTGTAGTTCATACATTAATCAGCAGTGTGTGTGTGTGTGTGTGTGTGTGTGTGTGTGTGTGTGTGTGTGTGTGTGTGTGTGTGTGTGTGTGTGTGTGTGTGTGTGTGTGTGTGTGTGTGTGTGTGTGCGTTCATGCGTGTGTGTGTGTGTGTGTGTGTGTGTGTGTGTGTGTGTGTGTGTGTGCGTGCGTGCGTGCGTGCGTGCGTGCGTGCGTGCGTGCGTGCGTGCGTGTGTGTGTGTGTATGCATGAGTGTGGTGTATGTGTGTGTGCGTTCATGGTGTGTGTGTCTGTGTGTGTGTGTGTGTGTGTGTGTGTGTGTGTGTGTGTGTGTGTGTGTGTGTGTCTGTGTGTCTGTGTGTCTGTGTGTCTGTGTGTCTGTGTGTCTGTGTGTCTGTCTGTCTGTCTGTCTGTCTGTCTGTCTGTTGTGTGTGTGTGTGTGTGTGTGTGTGTGTGTGTGTGTGTGTGTGTGTGTGTGTGTGTGTGTGTGTGTGTGTGTGTGTGTGCCTGTGTGTGTGTGCATGCTTGCATGCAACTGTATGTCTCTGCATGTGAGCAAGGCTGGTAGCATGCATGTGTGTGTGCACAATGCAGGGATGCGTGATGACAAATGTGTATTTATTTGACAGGGGAAATTACTGGTAACTTGAGAAGTTAAATAATCAGGTAACACAGCCGGAGACATGTAACATTACCTTCTACTACATTACAGTGTGGCTTACATATTATCATCATGGTGAATGTGGCTGTGTGAGTTCTTACTTTCTGCTCCCTTTGAGCATTTTCTTACCATTGAAAACTGCAAATAGTACGAAGTGTCAAACTTGTTTGACCTAGTTATAAGGCTGGTATGTTCATAATTATACCTTTGACATTACCAATTTGATTACAGATGGCATGGCACTACACGTCTGATTACAGATGGCATGACCCTACACTTCTGATTACAGATGGCATGACCCTACACTTCTGATTACAGATGGCATGACCCTACACTTCTGATTACAGATGGCATGACCCTACACTTCTGATTACAGATGGCATGACACTACACTTCTGATTACAGATGGCATGACCCTACACTTCTGATTACAGATGGCATGACCCTACACTTCTGATTACAGATGGCATGACCCTACACTTCTGATTACAGATGGCATGACACTACACTTCTGATTACAGATGGCATGACACTACACTTCTGATTACAGATGGCATGACCCTACACTTCTGATTACAGATGGCATGACACTACACTTCTGATTACAGATGGCATGACACTACACTTCTGATTACAGATGGCATGACCCTACACTTCTGATTACAGATGGCATGACCCTACACGTCTGATTACAGATGGCATGACACTACACTTCTGATTACAGATGGCATGACCCTACACTTCTGATTACAGATGGCATGACCCTACACTTCTGATTACAGATGGCATGACCCTACACTTCTGATTACAGATGGCATGACACTATATTTCTTAATACAGATGGCATGACACTATATTTCTGATTACAGATGGCATGACCCTACACTTCTGATTACAGATGGCATGACACTATATTTCTTACTACAGATGGCATGACACTATATTTCTGATTACAGATGGCATGACCCGACACTTCTGATTACAGATGGCATGACACTATATTTCTGATTACAGATGGCATGACCCTACACTTCTGATTACAGATGGCATGACACTATATTTCTTAATACAGATGGCATGACACTATATTTCTGATTACAGATGGCATGACCCTACACTTCTGATTACAGATGGCATGACACTATATTTCTGATTACAGATGGCATGACACTATATTTCTGATTACAGATGGCATGACCCTACACTTCTGATTACAGATGGCATGACACTGTATTTCTTAATACAGATGGCATGACACTATATTTCTGATTACAGATGGCATGACCCGACACTTCTGATTACATATGGCATGACACTATATTTCTGATTACAGATGGCATGATATTATAGTTCTGATTACAGATGGCATGATATTATAGTTCTGATTACAGATGGCATGACCCTACACTTCTGATTACAGATGGCATGACACTATATTTCTTATTACAGATGGCATGATACGATAGTTCTGATTACAGATGGCATGACACTATATATCTGATTACAGATGGCATGACACTATAGTTCTGATTACATATGGCATGACCCTAAACTTCTGATTACAGATGGCATGACCCTAAACTTCTGATTACAGATGGCATGACCCTACACTTCTGATTACAGATGGCATGACCCTACACTTCTGATTACAGATGGCATGACCCTACACTTCTGATTACAGATGGCATGACACTATATTTCTGATTACAGATGGCATTATCCTAAACTTCTGATTACAGATGGCATGACCCTACACTTCTGGTTACAGATGGCATGACCCTAAACTTCTTCTTATTACAGATGGCATGACCCTACACTTATGATTACAGATGGCATGACCCTACACTTCTGATTACAGATGGCATGACACTATATTTCTGATTACAGATGGCATGATCCTAAACTTCTGATTACAGATGGCATGACCCTACACTTCTGGTTACAGATGGCATGACCCTAAACTTCTTCTTATTACAGATGGCATGACCCTACACTTCTGATTACAGATGGCATGACCCTAAACTTCTGATTATAGATGGCATGACCAAACACTTCTGATTACAGATGGCATGACCCTAAACTTCTGATTACAGATGGCATGACCCTATCCTTCTGATTACAGATGGCATGACCCTACACTTCTAATTACAGATGGCATGACCCTACACTTCTAATTGCAGATGGCATGACCTTACACGTTTGATTAGAGATAGAATGACTGTATATCTCTGAATTGAGAAGGAATCATGCACCTTTGATTTAAGATGGCATGACCCTATGTTTTTTTACTATAGATATGACGACTGTATATTCTCTGAATTGAGAAGGAATGACCCTACATATCTGATGTGAGATGGAATGGACATACAAGTAAGTGTAGGTGATACCGTGAGCTTATGTGAATGTACAATCTTGTGAGCTGTATGTGAATCCAACTATAGTTGCACTTCCTCCATAAGTCACGGTGACAGTGCCCCGTCACGGTGACAGTGCCCCAACATGGCTGCCTTTAGTCACGGAAAACGTCACGTTAAACTTGCGTGACTTGTCAAAGCAAAGGTGACATGGTGCGTTAGATATATTTCTCTGTGGACGATTTGTCAGCGTGGAGCACTGAATCTCACTCAACAGTATATGTCTCATAACGTTCTAACAGAACCAGGTGACCTCGTGATATACGTCTGCCCATAGCTCTCGAACAAGGCGACATTGTCTTCTAATGTTCCGCTCACGACATCAGAACAATGTTTCATGTGATAAGACTGGGACGTGCTGTCACTCAAACGAGGCCTCATTGCGGAAGATGATTAACATTTCGAGAGATAAAATAAGTTCATTTTTTCTACCTAGATGTACTTAGTGTGTGAAAGATGGTTTCAAGGAATGTATATATATAGTGTACCCACACTGAAATTGGAGAACTAGACGTTATTGTGTCATTTATGTGCATCAGTTCCCACAGTCAACTAGTGAGCCGTCTATGTGGCACACAACACTGCGATTGTCTGACGGTAAAAAAACCACTGCAGAACTATAGATGATAAAATGTCATGAATAAGGTCGTTGAAATAAAGTAAAGAAACTGGACAATGCATTTAGAAATTCTATCTCTCTCTAGGCATCGTTCAAATATTTGTACGGTGGAAATGCCGACTGTTTTATGGTTGAGTACATTTTATGAACATTCAAAATATCGACCACTTGTGCGAGAACTATTGGTGTCAGAAATGCTTTGTGGGTTAAATGATTATGCCCTGGAAATGCTATTTTGAGGTTAAAATAGTTTTGCACTGGAAATGCTAACTGTTTCGTGCCTGATCAATTTGTGGATTGGAAATAGTGACTGTTAGAACTGTTATTTTGTGCACAGGAAATGCTGTCTGTTTTGTTGCTGAAATTTGTGTTCACTGGGAGTGTGATTTTGGCCCTGAATGAATTGAATGCTTTTAGATTAGAGTGTCTATATACTGCCTAATTATTACAGTAAAATCATCTATCTGGTGGCAACTAGACTAGTATTTGTAATTTAGTGGACAAACCTGCAGAACTAGAAACATGCTGGATGCACACAGAAACTGTATGTTGCATAAAGGTCTGCTATGCGACGTTGTTTAACATTACACCACGGGTATCAGTTCCTGATTTGTTTGATGTGTGTTGTGTATACACAGTTGAAACTATCACATGTTCATATGTGACAATTGTAACACATATTTAATTCCCCCAGACACAATGGGCGCGAATCGGACCAAATAAAATGATATCTTCAAGTCAATATCAGTGGCAAAAACATGAACGAAAATACATCCCAGTTCATAAGTGTGAGATCAAACAAATCTGTCACAACTAAATACACCAATGACTACATCGAATGTCTTTGCACAAGGCACTTACAGACGGGACACTATCTTGAATCAATATTGTCATAAGAGACCTGTACAAACTTCAGTTTCAGTAAGCGGTCTTTATTTCATTGATCGGCCGGAGCCTACTTGTAACAGCTTGTTATGGGATTAATGTAGGATTTGTACTGCATTCATCAAGTGTTGTAATTCTATAAGACATGGGTTTACTGCTAACAAGCCCTTTGTCTACATGCATTTGTGGCATGTGCCAAAATGGATCAACTGCAGAGTAAATGATTACTGGAAATTCCAAAATTAGCTTAAATATTATATATTTTACTAAATATGATTATAAGACATTTTGTAACAATAATGCAGTACTGTAGACAGTGTTATTAAAATATATAAAGAGTTAAAAGAACTGTGAACAGTAAGTTAATACACTGTAGCTGTTGTAAGGTAACCAATGTTGATTTACTCCCATCGAATAGAACTTACAATGGACTCTATATCTAAAACACTTTTTAATCATGAATGTATTGTTAATAGATTGCCAAAATCTTCCAAACAGAAATACACATGCATATGCATGCATAAACAATAACATATACACTAAACATGCACGCATGCATGCACTCATCAATGTACATACACACAGGTAGATATTTTTACTATTAGTATAAATTACCCAAAACAGTACATATTAAAGGGATTCACATTGGGACACTGGACTGCCTGAATAAGACCAAGTTGTCAACATGTATATCGCGTCACCCCCCATCTCGTTTGTTTTAACATCAAAAACTTTATCTCCTGAAATACGTAGTATTTTGGCAAATTTAGCATGTTTTCTCATATGGACACAAACAATCTGTAACTGTCACTACCAGATCCTCCATCTGTCAATTTGTGGACTTTTTACAGGGATAGAATGTTGCATCACACAAGTATAACACACAGTCATATATCACCCAGCATCTGTCATCCACATTGTCAGTGACAGTGCTGCCACATGCTGCCAGGAAAAGTAACCACAAGTAATTCCACCATGATCCCAGTTTTCCAGTTAATGACTGTTTGTGCGTGCATGGGTGCGTGCGTGCGTGCGTGCGTGCGTGCGTGTGTGTGTGTGAGCATGTGCATGTGAATGTGCGTGTGTGTGTGTATGTGAGCGTGTGCATGTGAGTGTGTGTGTGCGTGTGCGTGTGTGTGTCTGTGTGTGTCTGTGTGTGTGTCTGTGTGTGTGTCTGTGTGTGTGACTGTGTGTTCTGTGTACTGTGTGTGTGTGCATGTGTGTCTGTGTGCATGTGTGTCTCTGTGCATGTGTGTGTGTACATGTGTGTGGAGTTGCTATCTGAGAGCACTCAGTTATTACATAGATGAGTGTCTATATTCTAGCATAGCCACAGATCTAGATCAGGATGATTCAGACTCAACCATCGTAGATGTCCATGATTAAGCTACTCTTTGTAGGCTTGAATTTCACTGAATTTGCTCGTGCCAGAATTCTACTTATTCAGATGAGTACTTTTTAACATACACATAACAGGTATATTGTCACCCGTCCTGTCATTTGTCTACCAGTCATTCCTTCCTTTGGCCCAAACCTGCCCTGTACTCAAAGTTTGTATATCAATAAATGAAAATCCATATCACAATTACTGTCAGTGTCAGTGAATTTATGCAGTTAGGCTGCCGATACATTGAAAGCCTTTTTCAGAAACCATAAAAAAGATTATTTTATATACTGTACGTGTTTGGATATATATAATATTATTCTGACGTATCAAAATTGTGAAATTTCCCTTTGTACTGTTTTGATCTTTTTTATGATAAGCGTTAAAATGATACGTTTACACAAAGTATAAACAATGAAATGTATTCAGAAACAATGTGATTTTGACTCATAATTTGATTCTGTCCATTGTTTTAATGTGCATATGTTAAAGCTTGTATTTTTATTAGTATTGAAGTCATAAAGGCACTCATCCGGCAATAAGCACTGGACAGTGATACTTAGTAAGAGTATGTAAAGATACTCACCTGGCAATTCACTGGACAGTGATACTCAATAAGAGTATGAAAAGATACTAACCCGACAATAAGCACTTAACAGTGATACTTAGTAAGAGTATGTAAAGATACTCACCTGGCAATAAGCACTGGACAGTGATACTCAGTAAGAGTATGTAAAGATACTCACCTGGTAATAAGCACTTAACAGTGATACTTAGTAAGAGTATGTAAAGATACTCACCTGGCAATAAGCACTTAACAGTGATACTCAGTAAGAGTATGTAAAGATACTCACCTGGTAATAAGCACTTAACAGTGATACTTAGTAAGAGTATGTAAAGATACTAACCCGACAATAAGCACTTAACAGTGATACTTAGTAAGAGTATGTAAAGATACTAACCCAACAATAAGCACTTAACAGTGATACTCAGTAAGCGTATGTAAAGATACTCACCTGGTAATAAGCACTTAACAGTGATACTCAGTAAGAGTATGTAAAGATACTCACCTGGTAATAAGCACTTAACAGTGATACTCAGTAAGAGTATGTAAAGATACTCACCTGGCAATAAGCACTGGACAGTGATACTTAGTAAGAGTATGTAAAGATACTCACCTGGTAATAAGCACTTGACAGTGATACTCAGTAAGAGTATGTAAAGATACTCACCTGGCAATAAGCACTGGACAGTGATACTTAGTAAGAGTATGTAAAGATACTCACCTGGTAATAAGCACTTAACAGTGATACTCAGCAAGAGTATGTAAAGATACTCACCTGGTAATAAGCACTTAACAGTGATACTCAGCAAGAGTATGTAAAGATACTCACCTGGCAATAAGCACTGGACAGTGATAATCGGTAAGAGTATGTAAAGATACTCACCTGGCAATAAGCACTTAACAGTGATACTTAGTAAGAGTATGTAAAGATACTCACCTGGCAATAAGCACTGGACAGTGATACTTAGTAAGAGTATGTAAAGATACTCACCTGGTAATAAGCACTTAACAGTGATACTTAGTAAGAGTATGTAAAGATACTCACCTGGCAATAAGCACTAGCTGGACAGTGATACTCAGTAAGAGTATGTAAAGATACTCACCTGGCAATAAGCACTTAACAGTGATACTTAGTAAGAGTATGTAAAGATACTCACCTGGCAATAAGCACTGGACAGTGATACTTAGTAAGAGTATGTAAAGATACTCACCTGGCAATAAGCACTGGACAGTGATACTCAGTAAGAGTATGTAAAGATACTCACCTGGCAATAAGCACTTAACAGTGATACTTAGTAAGAGTATGTAAAGATACTCACCTGGCAATAAGCACTGGACAGTGATACTCAGTAAGAGTATGTAAAGATACTCACCTGGTAATAAGCACTTAACAGTGATACTTAGTAAGAGTATGTAAAGATACTCACCTGGCAATAAGCACTGGACAGTGATACTCAGCAAGAGTATGTAAAGATACTCACCTGGTAATAAGCACTTAACAGTGATACTTAGTAAGAGTATGTAAAGATACTCACCTGGCAATAAGCACTGGACAGTGATACTCGGTAAGAGTATGTAAAGATACTCACCTGGTAATAAGCACTTAACAGTGATACTTAGTAAGAGTATGTAAAGATATTCACCTGGCAATAAGCACTGGACAGTGATACTCAGTAAGAATATGTAAAGATACTCACCTGGCAATAAGCACTTAACAGTGATACTTAGTAAGAGTATGTAAAGATACTCACCTGGTAATAAGCACTTAACAGTGATACTTAGTAAGAGTATGTAAAGATACTCACCTGGCAATAAGCACTTAACAGTGATACTTAGTAAGAGTATATAAAGATACTCACCTGGCAATAAGCACTAGCTGGACAGTGATACTCAGTAAGAGTATGTAAAGATACTCACCTGGTAATAAGCACTGGACAGTGATACTTAGTAAGAGTATGTAAAGATACTCACCTGGTAATAAGCACTTAACAGTGATACTCAGTAAGAGTATGTAAAGATACTCACCTGGCAATAAGCACTTAACAGTGATACTCAGTAAGAGTATGTAAAGATACTGACCTGGTAATAAGCACTTAACAGTGATACTTAGTAAGAGTATGTAAAGATACTCACCTGGTAATAAGCACTTAACAGTGATACTCAGTAAGAGTATGTAAAGATACTCACCTGGCAATAAGCACTGGACAGTGATACTTAGTAAGAGTATGTAAATATACTCACCTGGTAATAAGCACTTAACAGTGATACTCAGTAAGAGTATGTAAAGATACTCACCTGGCAATAAGCACTTAACAGTGATACTTAGTAAGAGTATGTAAAGATACTCACCTGGTAATAAGCACTTAACAGTGATACTCAGTAAGAGTATGTAAAGATACTCACCTGGTAATAAGCACTTAACAGTGATACTTAGTAAGAGTATGTAAAGATACTCACCTGGCAATAAGCACTTAACAGTGATACTTAGTAAGAGTATGTAAAGATACTCACCTGGTAATAAGCACTTAACAGTGATACTTAGTAAGAGTATGTAAAGATACTAACCCGACAATAAGCACTTAACAGTGATACTCAGTAAGAGTATGTAAAGATACTCACCTGGTAATAAGCACTTAACAGTGATACTTAGTAAGAGTATGTAAAGATACTCACCTGGCAATAAGCACTGGTGGATCCATAGCTCCTCACAATGCTCAGTCCCAGTGGTTTGTCAGCAGGCTTCTTAAAGTGAACATGCACACACTGGAACCCTCTTGGGATTCTGGGATCGCTTAGTTCACTGGGATACTCAGAATCAGAGGACGAGGATCCTGCAATGGCATCCCGTCGCCGACGAATCCTGTTGAAAGTTCTCCGGTGCTTAGCGTTCATGTGTGCGAGAGACTTCCACACGGGCGGAGAGTTAGGGGAGCTGCACAGACCCTCAACTGCACCAGTTCGACCATGAAACGCCCCTGGCAGGTTCTCTGAAGCAGGTCCGCGGGCTGTCAATTTGCCGTCGTCCAGGTTTTGGTTTTGGTTTTCTTGTAAGCTGTGTGTTCCACCATCAATTATGTCATATTTACCAACGCCCCCCTCTGGCTCGACAGGTTTCTCTCCACATTCCAATAAATCACCAGTGTTCACACCACTGCCAGTGACTCCACTGTGCTTCTCCACGACTGTCACTTGGTCACACATGTCACAAGCCCCATCAAATGACACTGCACTGTTCTGTCGTTCACGACCATCAGTTGTGGTCAAGCTGTCCAGCCCCACATATTCAATGACGACAGTTTCACTAGACTGTCGGACGACACTCTTCATTCGTTCCTCACCCCTGTGCCCCGTGACGTCTTGACTGGGCGTTCTCCCACAGCTGCTGGTCAGCGACTGTTGATGCTGCCAGATGTTGCCGTACATATTGAATATCTGCTGGGCGGCGACTACAGTGTACAACATCTGCAGCCAGCGTAACAGGGTCTGAACCACCTCAATGTGACTGCAAGCACACCGGGTGTCACAAAGACCACGGGTGTTAACGAATGTCCCGTCGGTGACACACTTGTCCTGCGTGGCAGTCGTTGTTTTGTCTGACCAATCCGTCATCTGCCGTTGTGACGTTACTGGGTCGAGGGTAACACCAGCGTTGTTACAAATGTCTTCTGTCGTCGGGTGTCTAGATCCCTTGTCATGTTTAATGTGTCTGGTTCCTCTATCCGCACTAGTGACATCACTTGTTGGGTGATTCTGGAGGATCTGTTCAGATCCGTCGTTTTTTATATGCTGTTTAGAATGATCCCCTACCCATGTGACTGTAGTCATCTGTTTAGAATCATCATCTGGGACGTTGACTGCATCCTTCTGTTTAGAATGGTCATCTGCAGAAGTGACAGTAGACATCTGTTTAGATCCGTCGTCATGGCTATGGACTACATCCATCTGCTGGTTTGAATTATAATCAACCCAAGTGACAGTGGTCATCTGTTGAGTTCCGTCATCTGGGTTTGAGGCATCGTTCATCTCCTCAGAATCATCATCTGCTGAAGTGACAGGTGTCATCTGTTTAGATATGTCATTTTGGTCAACAATTATGTCCATCTCCTTAATATGCTCATCTGCTGAAATCACAGTAGTCATCTGTTTATATATGTCATCTGCTTCAGCGAATAGGTTCATCTGTTTAGAATGATCATCTTTCGAAGTGACAGTGATCATCTGCATAGATCTGGCGTCTGTGTCAGTGAATAGGTCCAACTCTTTAGAATGATCATCTGCTGAAGTAACATTTATCATCTGCTTAGATCTGTCATCTGTGTCAGTGAATATGTCCGTCTCTATAGAATGATCATCTTTTGAAGTGACCGTGGCCATCTGCATAGATCCATCATCGGGGGCAGTGACTAGTTTAATCTGCTTACAATGATCATCTGCTGAAGTGACAGAAGTCATCTGTGTAGATGTAACATCTGTGCTAGTGACCAGGTTGTTTATCTGCTTAGAATGATCATCTGCTGAAGTGACAGTATCCCTCTGTTGAGATCCATCACCTGGACCATTGACTAGATTCATCTGTCTAGAATGATCACCTGCTGAAGTAACAGTAGTCATCTGTTCAAATCCATCATCTGGGCCAGTGACTCGGTTCACCTGCTTAGAATGATCATCTGCTGAAGCGACAGTAGTCATCTGTTCAGATCTGTAATCTGAGCCAGTGATTATATCGACATACTCATCTGCTGAAGTGTCTGTTGTCATCTGGTTAGCCCCATCATCTGGGATAGCGAATACGCTCATCTGTTTAAAATGACGATCCAACCACGAGACAGTGTTAACGTAATCATGTCCACCTCCTGATGAAGCGACCTTAGTCTTCTGCTTGTATTCATAGCGTTGTCCAGTGTTCTTGTTGCAGAAGGCAGCTTCCTGTCTCTCTCTGCAAATCTTTGCTGCAACCCGCTGACCCTCAAAACTTCCTCCATTCTCTCCCGGACCACGTCCATCCACAGTTCCAAGTCCATCCACAGCTCCAAGTCCATCCACAGTTCCAAGTCCATCCACAGTTCCAAGTCCATCCACAGTTCCAAGTCCATCCACAGTTCCAAGTCCATCCACAGTTCCAAGTCCATCCACAGTTCCAAGTCCATCCACAGTTCCAAGTCCATCCACAGTTCCAAGTCCATCCACAAATCCAAGTCCATCCACAGTTTCGTCTGGCCGCTTCATCTCTACTGACGACTCTGATGATGATATTTCACAGTTGCTGTCTTCCGCCATATCATTCAAATTACTTTTTGACACGTCCCCTGTGCGTGACTCTGCAGGTGTGGACGTCACCGCGGCCGTGTCCGCAGGGGTGTGACCTTGACCAACCATCATTATCACCTGCAGTGGCATCTCCTGAAAGAACTCCACTGTCTCCACATAGGACATCTCGCCGAGACACATTCCGTTGATCTCGATGATCCGGTCGCCAGGATGTACACACCGAGTTCCGTTGCCGGCTCTATCGATAGCGCCACCTGGCTGCATGTACTGAACTACGACCGCAGACACGGGATCGCCCTCGCCGCCGGAACTCTCGATGTTCAGTATCATCCCTAGTGGCTCTCCCGGGAGACGGTGGACGCAGAACAACCAGGTGCCCGTGTCTTCATCCTTCATTGGGAAGGTTGGGGTGAGGGTGGTGTCAAGGGGTAGTTCCGCAGCCACCCCTTCCTGTGCATGTTGTCCAGGTGTGTCATCCAACACATTCTGTTCCACTCGTAGTTGTCGCGGTGACTTACGTGGGCATCTATTCTCGGACACTTCTGTCACTGGTGGGTCTGGATGTCTTTCCGTGTCTCCTTCGCTGCTCAGTGATTCAAATCGCACTCTTCGTACATTGTTTCTTCGAGGTGTACAAAATGTCTGACATCTTTCAGTGTCCAACGCCACACCCACCAATGCTTCCCCCATCCGTGTGTTTTCTTGCGCACAATCTGCAAATCTTACAGATTTCCGTGTCTGGTTTTTTTCCGATGTGGCCAAAGGTTTCAAGGGCTGCCGTCCCCCAACATCTTCTCTCATTGGCAAATTTCCGCAGTCTGCGTATTCTACAACTCTTAAAGGCTCCAGACCTTCCCCACTTCCTTCCTGCCTGTCCATCCCATTCTGGTTCTCTGCTGTTGCCGGTTCACATATGTTCAACCTCAGCTCCTGAATCTCAGTTTTCAGCATCTCGACGATGTACCTCCGCATGTCATCATCTTCCGTGTGTGGGTCAAACTTTTTGTCAACATCCGTATGTTGACATCTGTGCTCAGAGCCTATGGAACACGTCTCCAGCATTTCCCCACCTTCACCCTTTGCGCTCCCGGAATGGGAACACATGTCGTCTCCCTGCTGTTGGGCATCTTCCCCGTCACAGCTCAGCATTCCTACGTCTTCCCTCTCCCACATCCACCGGTCAATCACCCACGACTTGTCGGGCTGCCCAAAGAGGTCGGGCTGCCCAAACAGGTCCGTGAGACTGCGGCTTCCGCCCGCTGCTGGATTCGGCTCCTTCCTGGCCCGACCGTGGCGGATCGTCCAGGGAAATACCTCCTGCGACTGCACCCTAAGAGTGATGTCATCTAGACTGGAGTGTGTCTTCGTCTTGCCGCTGCACTGTCTCTGTCGGTATGACGGCCGAGTCGCCGACGCATTTGATCCGGTCCGGCTCGTTGTGTCGCTGCCACTAGGGGGCGCCACTGGGGTGTGACAACGCACCATGTAATCACTATATTGTTATAATAATAATTATCTTTCTTATTATAGCAGTTTTTAAGTAATTAAATGTCAATCAAAGTGCATCACATTAACGTGACTAAATCTAAAATTTAAATACCTTTGAAATAATACATCATTTTTGATACATATCTGGTGGGTTTTTTTTACTTATTGGCAAAATTTAAGCATACTTCAATAATCTGACACTGAGAAAATTGGTTTAAAAATGGAGCTGTATAAAAAACACAGTAAGCAACCAGTTATTATTTTTGGATTATTAAAGACATAGTTATAATCTTCGCATTTCTGCCAAAACACGACCGAAACAGCTATTTTTGGCACACGTGCAGGATAGGGTTTTGCACATTAATACAGAGTTCACTGCTGTAGGTGAGACTTTATGTTACTGTACCTTCAGACTTCCAGTCTCGTAGCCGAGTGTTGATTCTGTAAGCTTTGCTCCATCTCACCCTTGTGCTGTCCTAAAACACGTAACAATAATAGTGTTTTTCCTTATACATAATTTAAGTAAAAATAATAGTGTTTTTCCTTATACATAATTTCATTTTTTATAGCATGCGTTTTCCAAATCCTCCAGAACATTTCCATGTCAAAACATCAGTGTGTGACTTACAGTAAATAAATCAAAGCAAAAAAACACGTTTTAGGGAATCTTTATCACACAGATTAATATTCCTCTCAGTGTTCTAGTATATATTCTGTCCAAGAACAAAATTATATATTTTAATATATAACAAGTTACATGGCTTAATTAAAAAAAAATAACTGAAAGTGATTTACATGTTTTCCACGATTTATTTTCACAAGTTTCAGTTCCAATTTCTTTAAAGGAATTAAAACCAATTCAAATTTTTATTCCAGAACTGGAGTTGAATTTCAATGTAACATAGATGTAACTAACATCAAGTACATGCATGGCTTAGTTAGTTCATGAGATCATTCTACTTTGAACTTTGCTGATGGTAATTCATGTTGTGCCTTACATTATGAACACAATTTTATGGCATGAACACCTATTCTGAAAGCTGCAACTGTACAATACACTGCAGTTCTGGATGAAAACAGTTTAGTATTTGCTGCCAGACACACACTCAAATCACCCATATAACCACAAACATATAAGATTAACCAGCACAGGAGAATAAAATACTGAATAAGTAATAGGTTAAGGCTATGGACCCATGAACACTTAAGTAACTGCTTGGCCATGCCCAACGCTCATAGTGAAATTACCACCAGAGGCACCATACCCAATTTGGGGTTGTGAAGAAAGATTCAGGTACAGGCCCAGGAAACTGGACTTCTGGGTGATGTGGCCACCCTGTGGTGATGATAAACTTCACTTACTGGCACTGCTGTCTTCTGTGGGCAGTCATAGCCAATTTGTGGGTGGGTCCCTGAAAATGAACAGTAATTCGCTGTTAAATTAAATATACAGAAGCAACATTTCTGCAATGTCATATACTGTCTCTGTTAAATGCCAGTTAGTATAATTTATTAACTGGTTATATTAATATATATAATATATAATATATATATATATAATGTATATATATATATATATATATATATATATAATAATATATATGTATATATATAAAAATGTATATATTGTATATATATAATATGTATATATGTATATGTATATGTATATGTATATGTATATGTAAATGTACATGTACATGTACATGTACATGTACATGTACATGTACATGTACATGTACATATAATATATATATATATATATATATATATATATATATATATATATATATATATATGAGTACATTATCATATAACTTCAAACAAACTTACCTTGAATAAAAACTAACTTCACTGACCTTCTTATTAACACCTAAAGTGATAATAAAGTAACCGGGCATGCTGAAGGTCATTTACACTTTACATAACATTTCTCATATGAGTTTGACCAGACAACAAACCAGTTTTCTGTTCGTCATCATCGTCGTCCCATTCATCGTCAGCGTCAGCCTCCCTGTGTCCTGCAGCCTTCCGCAGTGGCTCCACCTCGTGGCTGTGTAACTACAAAGTCATTTAATTATAGTAATAATAATAATAATTACAATAATAAACTTTTATAATAATAATAATAATAAACTTTATTTAAACACTGGTCTCCAGAGTATGAATATGTTCAAGAGTGTTTATATAGTCTTCTATAAAACAATATTATTATGTATACATACACTGTAAATAAAAAAACATTTAGTGAAATAAATGTAAATTCAGCCTACCATGGGTAATAGAGTTTTTAAATAAAATCGGGTATAAAATGTAAATAAATAAAATGCAACTAAGACAGCAAAAATTGTAAACCAAATAAATTTAATAAAATGTGAAATTTAAACAAATTAATACATATAATAACAAGTTATTAAATAAATAATTATTAAAATCATACAGTAGTATTTGGTGTTTGCCACACATCGGTAAATGTAACCTATTAGACATTAAATAACATTATAATGTCTCTATTCTCAGTAATCTGAATTCAGTATTGAGGCATAATGTTAATTTCTAGTTTTTTCCATCACTCGGGAGGGATCTAATAACTGACAAGTCTGTATATGTTGTGATTACAATATTATGATCTTATAAGGTCTCATTGAAATGGTCAGGCTTTTTTTAGATGTTTGTTGTTTTTAGTGGTTCTTTTACATCCAAAACTAAGACAGGACCAACATTAATGAGGGATACAGAGTCCCCAATGTTTAGAGCCAGGTTTTTATACCAAATATAACACACCTGCCACGTCTGGATATTGGATTAGCGGCTGCACTAATCACGACACTATCCACAATTCTCTACTTTATCACCATTCGAATACGTCAATGTCATTTCAAGTATTCGTCTAAAACAAGTGTAAAAATAGAAACAATTTGAAAATAAAATTCCTTACCAGTTGGAGAGCTTTTCTTCAAGAGAACCACCATCACTGGTCCAGATGGAAGACATTCCAGTATCAGCCAGGCATCCTCCAAACTCACATTCACTAGGCTCTCCCCACCAATTTCTAAGATCTGGTCGCCATGGCTACGGGTGTAAACATAAACAAATGTAGGGGGAACATAATTGTACGTGAATATAATTATGCATACCAGGGTAGTTATGTAGTATATCTCAGATTAATATATTTTGTATCGTTAATATTTCCTTGATCACTTGAAAGGTTGTGACTAAATATATTATTTTATAAACATGCACGTTACATAATATTACTTACAATTAGTTTGTAAGAATTTACGCGCACACACACATATCATGCATGCAAAACAGGAGCACACATGCAAGCACGCATTCACCGACACCCACATCCACATACACGCTGTACGCCATTTCATTTTACTGATGAGAATAGTGCTTTTGTGGTGCCACCTAGTGGACATATTGTACACTAACACTCCAGAACCAAGACCTATGGAGAAGCAAAGGGACAACCTGTCTCGCTTAATCAACTCTCACTCAGCTGCGTAACTCCATCAAGAAGATAATCTGGCGACTTTAATTAGCCGGCTTTTGAACGTCATTCACGTGAGGGGCTAAACAGTACTGCCACCTCACAGAGCCTGGGTAATCGAGGCTAATCCTGCCATAATTCCTGCTTCAAAAACATCTGATATTTTGTATTTCTGTAAAAAAAATTAATATAAATTTAATGTTGAATACATTTAATAATACAATATTGTCTAATAAAAGGTTAGTTTTTATTTCATAATTGGCCAGCTTCTGGTTCTACCATATTTTGGGGTAAGGCCGCCCTGGTGGTAACATCAGCAAACTATAAATCTACAGGCAGAGTTGAGGGCTGCTACCTCATGGAGGCTAAGGGACAACTTGAGAACAGATTGCCTCCTTACCTGATGCTCTCCGCCTGGGCAGCAGTGGAGTCTGGATGCACTTTCTGCACAAATATTCCCTTACTGCCATCTGGCAGTCTCAGGCAGGCAATGTCAAGACCAACATCAATGCCTGGTTCTACAAAAATCATGGTTTAAAACGTTACACTCGATCATGAAATAGAAAGGTAAGTTCTTATATAGTGCAGTATCAAATTCTCAGGGGTGCTTAAGTGCTTTATACTGTACTCCCCAGACCTGTTCAATCAGACACCATCTTGGCTTCTCCGAGAAACATCCAGCCACGCTGCCATTAATACATCATGACTATTTATATACAAATATCCACCACTGTCTACAGCCAGGTAGTCATTCATGCAGCTAAGTCAACTGCAGCAATACATGGACTGAACTTGCCCCAGGTTTGACATGGAAGGAAGCATTTGAACCAGGGTTCTCATAGCCAAGAATAAAATGCTATTTTATAATTTTTTTATTACTGCGCCACTACAACGATTAAACCATGGACGTCAGTTATGTTCCTAACATCTTTTGATCTTAACTAATAATGAAGCGAGTGATTGATCCAGATCACAAGTCTGCTCAAATATCTGGTGGCAGGGCTTTAAGCAGGATAACATGCTTGCCAGTCACACTTATTTGTGGACACATGAATGTGAACTCACATACATACATACAAGCCAGTCAAGATGTGTTCTGTGAGCTGAAATCAAGTATAAACACCCATTTTGATGGCATAACTGACAATATCTATGATTTTTTGTTGATAATCTTTTATATCTATTTGCTCCTTCATTTATTAACCCATCCACTACCTGTCCATTATGGGTTTTGCCTGTCCAAATGATGGGTGGACAGGTCTCTGCATAAAGGTATGTCTGAGCGTGTAGCCCAAGTTTCTGTATCAGGGTCATACCTTTCCTGATGATAGCCTTCCACAGTGGTACTCCCTCTTCCCTCCCAGCCTTGGGTTGCTCCTGGGTCTCTTCCAATGGGATGTGTGCCGTCCCATCTGGCTGGGTGTCATCCCGGGATATGGGGTGCCACTTGATCCCGTCTCCCGTCATTGGGGTGTTGATGTCCTGGGTCAGAGGGGTTGTGGGAGTCACAGTGTGGGTCTGGGTGGGAAGCACAGGAGGGAGGGGGTGTCTCTCCGGTTGACCCAGGGTTGTGGCTGAATGACTACAACAGAATAATACATGCATAACAAATGGTTTATATATAAATTACATATGTATATATACACACACAATATATATATATAATATATATCATAAATTATATATATAATTATAATATATATATATATATATATATATATATATATATAATAATATATATATATACTGTATATAGTATATATAATTAAAAATTATATATAAATACACTTATATTTATAATTTATAATTACATAATATATAATATATATATATATATATTATAATTATTATATATATATAAATTATATATATATATAAATTATATATATATATATATATATATATATATATATATATATACTGATATATAATAGCAATGGTACAAACGGCGAACTAGCGAAATAGACGGAGCGAAGCAGGCGAGGAGGAGCGAGGCGAGCGAGGCGAAGCGAAGCGAGACGGGCGGCGGCGGGCGAGCGGCAGGCGGGCGAGGCGGGCGGCAGGCAGGCAGGCAGGCAGGCAGGCAGGCAGGCAGGCAGGCAGGCAGGCAGGCAGGCAGGCAGGCAGGCAGGAGTCCAGCACTAAGACCTAAAAGATCACTGTAATGCTGACCGCCATGACAAATACCTACACATACGTCTATACGTGTATTACTGATGTTATATAATGATAATAGCAAATCAAGATAATAATCAGTGATTAGAAAATAAACATAGTGGTTAGAGTAATGTTAATGTAACTGTACCAAAACTAGCCTACTGCGCATTCACAATCATAATTAGTAATCACCTGTAAGTAACATTTTAGTATTACAATAACACCAGTAATTAAGTAACTATAATTTAATTTAAGTGCAAAAAGATTGGCATACAAAATAAGTGGGACCATACCTTGACATGGTGGGGACCGTCAGTGGACGACGGACCATCAGCTGTAATGGTCCATTCTCCAGCTGTCTGAAGAGTGACACAGCCTCAGCATGAGAGAGACCATACAGCGAGGCCCCATTCACCTCCAGCACTTCATCTCCTGTGCAACAGAAATGGTCCGCATAGAAACGATTTAGAACTTTGTTTCGATACCAAATAACTATCAAAGCGTGGCATGCAAGTGTATACTGTACACACACGTAGATGACATACTTCAACCATGTGTAACCTGAACTCATAAGTAATTAATACAAACATAAAGTTGAGTCATATGTCTGTCTATGCAATCATTGGGGGAAAGGTGTTCAGCTGAATTAACATATTTGTTGTAGTCATGAATATGGTACCCATTTTCAAGACCGACTCCACCAACTTATTGCTAACAATGACCATTGTGATGATTTCAGAAACAGACACACTATTGATAACCTTCATGTTGTACACTATTACAAACATTAGCATCATTTGGTTCAGTAAAGCCACTGAGGTTAGACTTTCAAAGGATACTGGCTTAAAAGTAATGATTTTATTATTAATAATCCTGCTTTAAATGAAAATGGTTTCAGCTGTCCATGGTTTCAGTTGGCATACAAAGTAAGTGGGACCACACATATCCACCATTGTCTATATCCAGGTACTCATTCATACAGCTGAGTGAACTACTAATGAGATAACTCAGTTTCAATCTCACCTTCTCTCAGCTGTCCCATCTGTGCCGCAACTCCTCCCGGAGTGATGGAGTTAATGTAGAAAGCCTTCCACCCCTGCAGGGTGTCCGCTCCGCCCACAATGCTGAACCCCAGCTCCCCATCTTCCGTCTTCCCGGGAAATGTCACGACGTGGGGTGGAGCGAACGTCACCCCAACCCCAGCACGCCAGCACGGTACACATCCCGCCGGCTTGTTGGTGCCCTGGGGAAACAGGTAAAACCCCATGAACTTCAGCGGGCTTGCACCTTCTTGGCACGATACATCCATGGAGACACGCTTACTGGTGTCAACAAGTAGTCAACATGTCCAGTTTCAGGTGTATCAACGTCAAATAAAGGTATGAGCTTCTACAACGTAGGAACCAGTCCTTAGGACTACTTCAAGTAGTCTACATTTACTTCCTGGCATCAAACACCATCTTTACTCCTCTCTGGAAGACACTCGGATGCATCCAATGCACGAAGACACAATAATCCACCACTGTTTATAGCCAGACACTCATTCAAATAGCCAAGTGAATTGCAGCAATGTAGTAATGTACAAATGTGCCCAAGATTCGAAATGCCAGCACAGAATTCGAACCCGGGTTTCTCAATCAAGAGCCCGATGCTTCAGCCACTGCACCAGTGCACTGCAAGTATTAGCAGCCGAGTGAACATGTTTTGTATATCAAAGTCTGAGGCCTCACGCAACAATAAGCACATGTGTGTTACACCAAGTCTATGCATCTGACACACCCAGTATCATTTGGGTGTAGAATTACATCTAGTCAGTGGGAGGTGGCTGATCACTGGTAAATCTACATCATCTTCTTCACTTATGCAACAGCATGTAACTGATACAGTGGGATGGGCTGTATCATTTAATGATGTCCTCAGTCGTTTATCAAACTAAACACTTGCGCAGGACAGAGCATGAAAGTAACAAATAGCTATGTAATATGTAATGTTGTAATAATGACTTCAGTGATTAGCTTTACCAGTTTAATAGTTGAATTTATTGGTGTTTTAAGAAAATAAAATGTTAATAATTATATAACAAAGGGCAGTATATTTATTGCATGTTACTAGTAACTCGAGTATAACTGCCTTATTATTTTACCAATAACCAAAGCATAACATATTTGTGTATATCTAAATATTGCATCTCCAAATTAATTGTACATTAAAATTAGATGTGTGCCTACCTTTCAACTTTACCACTGTGTACTAAATATGCTTGTGCCTATTACGTTGTGTTGTAAGGATAACACAACATAATAGATACATGCAATTAGTGCACACATAGTCAGTCACGAATGCATAGTCATTTCATATTTATAATCTAACGTTTATATTTTTCTTATCAGCACAATCATAAAAAGGTTTCGTATCGAGAGAAGTGTGTGAGTTGCATTTTACCACACCAAACATTTACATACTTTGCAGCAGCAACAGTTTATTGATTGGTCCAATGGTACTGAATGGTATTCTCAAATACCATTGAGAATACCACTGTTATCTGATTTATTGTTGAAGAGCATGTTCCAATACCACTGAGAGTACCATTGAAGCCTGATTTTATCATTGAATGGTCCAGTGGTACTGAACTGAATGGTATTTTTATTACCATTGAAAGTATCAGTTAGTCCTACTGAAATACCATTTAATGAATGGTCAAATCAAATGGTACTGAATGATACTAAATGGTATTCAATGACATATCATTGGCTCTTTTTTGTAAGGGATCTTGAATGCCTTGAACGCACACAAAATCCCTTAGAAAAAGTCAATGGTATATGACTTTGAAGGCACTCACAGCAATCCCATGCATGTTAAGTCTCCCGGTTTCGTTGGGTGCCTCCCGGTGTTGTACTTTATCTCCCGATCTCCCGTCCGGAGCAGCAAATCTCTCGGGTTTCAATGAAACCAAAACAATAAATTCTACCTAATTTACCCAACTGGGTGTGGATAACTGTTTTTATTTATGTCTGGGTATGGCCGGTGTACCGTATTTGTCTTTGTCGTCTCACAATGGCAATGCCAGTTAATTAATTCAAGTAACTGCAATCGAGTCTGAGCTAATAAATCCAATGCTGAGACAGTACTGTACAAACGGCAAAAATGCAGACACCGAAGGCGAAGGTGACGGCGCGGACAACAAATTGGACAATGGCCTGAATTGGAGTTATTTAAATCACATCTTACTTTGATGACTGACTATTGAAAACAGTCTAATAAATACCTAGGTGCACTGCCTACCCCTTGCCTGTCGTTAACATTGTTTACACGCTTTAGACTTAGTGGAGCACCGCGAACAATTCCAAAACCCTATTATCACCCATCGTATATGTTTCGGCCTTGTAGAGCAGTCAATTCGTTCACATCTACATAAATAATGCCCATTCATACATGTGCATGATTAAAAGGTTATGTATTTTGCTGGGCATTACTATTTTAGTAGGTTAGACATGTAAATGAAAAACATTCTTCTTAACAGACGAATGCATGCTTATTTTAATGTCTCCCATCTTGCCTCTGTCACCATGGCTCAGACTGGCTTACAAATAATAAATATTATGTTTAAGTTTTACATGTAAAGTTTGTTTTTGGTTGTAATAATTGGGCTGTCCCCAAATAGCTAATGTTCCGAAGGATAATTACAAGAAGAAGCAGTGTGACACTTTGCCGGTAAGAATGATCACATAAATCATGCATTTTAATTGATTATTAGTACTTGTATTTAGCAATCTTGACAAGTAATGATGAATGTCATCTTTCTTGCTGTACAACCTGTTTTATGGGGAAAAAGGGGAAAAGGTGTTATGATTCAATGCATTTAGACAACTTGTCAGATATAACTGCATGTAAATGTAAAATGCAAATCGCGCAAAAGACACATACGGCTTAAAATCGTTCTTACTATCTGCACTACGAAAATCGCTACATGTCTATGACAGTGTGGTTAACTCAATATTAAATCGGACAGTTAAGATAGGAAAGGTATAGCACAACATATGTATAACCTGATTTTCCTAATATTCATCACTCGGAAACTACAACTGTCATCCATCGTTAGAATATTATTATTATTATTATTATTATTATTATTATTATTATTATTATTATTATTATTATTATTATTATTATTATTATTATTATTATTATTATTGGGTCCCCCAATCAGCTACAGTCGCGCGGAGTCTCGCAATGTACGGATTATTAGGGTGTCTCAAGTCTTGACACAAACTGGGTCACAATCTAATTAAGGTACTGCCATGCAATGGCAAAAGATTGCAAGGAACAATGGAGTGCCTATCTTTATTTCGAGTTTTACAGAATTTATGCTGACTAATTGGTCACATACTAACTTCTGTGTGTCATTTTATTAGGCTATATCGATATTGAAACAAAAGCTATTTAGACTTTTAGTTACTCATATCAGATGAAATTATAACTAGAGATGGAAACATGAATCTTCGACATCATGATCGACATTTGGAATTGCACAATCGATAAAACAAAATTGTGTTGCTAAGTTGAATTATAATTAAACCAAATTTATTCAGTCAGTTAAGTTACCATAATGTCCCTCGGTGAGTAAAATGACAAGCTTGTAAACAGTTTTGTACTACTGCCATTCTTGCAAGAGCGTGTGTAAACGCCTTCAGCTTTTTCTCACGGACGTTTCGTGGGTGTTCGTTTGATGCTGCTTGCAATCCAAGCCCAACATGCATCACATGTCATGTTCCAAAACTGTGTATATAATATATGTCCTGACTTTTTCTTTCATCCGTCATTAATTTTCTCGAAACACGCCTTCTTACAATTGCGACGAGCGAATATTCGGTGTTTCTTCACCATAACTGCATCTTTCTCGTGCGCGTGGGGTGTGAATCATTCTATTTTTTCACCCAGCATGGCTTCGGCTTGATGGGGTCTGGCATGAGGGATACCATCGTCATTGTTTTCGATATCGGTGAGTCCGTATCAGACCCTTGAATCATTAAAAAGAATGAAGCAGATGAAGATGTAGAAGAGGACGAGTTTTACCTCGTAGATTATAAAACAAATTCAGATTTAATTACACATATAAGACTACGATTATGCTTCATGAAGCAAATAGCTACTATTTAAAAGGTCGTGTACAAGCGGTTTTTGAACCAACTGCAGCCGTACACAAGCATGACACCAGACAATGTAAACTATTTTATGTTAAAAAAGCGAACACCACCCACAGACTACAGACTACTGTCGATTACTGTCAGAGGTATGTACACATATGGAACGGTCTAGCAAGTGAAATAACACAGTTACAAAGTTTGCAACAATTTAAGAAACGATTAAAGTCGACGATATTTTCTTCGTGTTAAGAACAGTTATCACACTGTTAAAACTCGTTGGAACAGCAACAGAGATAGAGCAACGACAACGCTCAAAGAGACCCTTGAATAGCAACGGAAGCAGGAAGAAAGAAGGCAATTGGCAACACTCAACGAGACCGTGGAGCAGCAACGGAAACAGAACCAGGAAGAAAAAAAGGCAATTGGCAACACTCAACGAGACCGTGGAGCAGCAACGGAAGCAGAACCAGGAAGAAAGAAGGCAATTGGCAACACTCAACGAGACCGTGGAGCAGCAACGGAAACAGAACCAGGAAGAAAGAAGGCAATTGGAAACACTCAACGAGACCGTGGAGCAGCAACGGAAGCAGAACCAGGGAAAAAAGAAGGCAATTGGCAACACTCAACGGGCCGTGGAGCAGCAACGGAAACAGAACCAGGAAGAAAGAAGGCAATTGGCAACACTCAACGAGACCGTGGAGCAGCAACGGAAACAGAACCAGGAAGAAAGAAGGCAATTGGCAACACTCAACGAGACCGTGGAGCAGCAACGGAAACAGAACCAGGAAGAAAGAAGGCAATTGGCAACACTCAACGAGACCGTGGAGCAGCAACGGAAACAGAAACAGGAAGAAAGAAGGCAATTGGCAACACTCAACGAGACCGTGGAGCAGCAACGGAAACAGAACCAGGAAGAAAGAAGGCAATTGGCAACACTCACCGAGACCGTGGAGCAGCAACGGAAACAGAACCAAGGGAAAAAAGAAGGCAATTGGCAACACTCAACGAGACCGTGGAGCAGCAACGGAAACAGAACCAGGAAGAAAGAAGGCAATTGGCAACACTCAACGAGACCGTGGAGCAGCAACGGAAACAGAACCAGGAAGAAAGAAGGCAATTGGCAACACTCACCGAGACCGTGGAGCAGCAACGGAAACAGAACCTGGAAGAAAGAAGGCAATTGGCAACACTCAACGAGACCGTGGAGCAGCAACGGAAACAGAAACAGGAAGAAAGAAGGCAATTGGCCATCATCAACGAGACCGTGGAGCAGCAACGGAAACAGAACCAGGAAGAAAAAAAGGCAATTAGCAACACTCAACGAGACCGTGGAGCAGCAACGGAAACAGAACCATGAAGAAAGAAGGCAATTGGCAACACTCAACGAGACCGTGGAGCAGCAACGGAAACAGAACCAGGAAGAAAGAAGGCAATTGGCAACACTCAACGAGACCGTGGAGCAGCAACGGAAACAGAACCAGGAAGAAAGAAGGCAATTGGCAACACTCAACGAGACCGTGGAGCAGCAACGGAAACAGAACCAGGAAGAAAGAAGGCAATTGGCAACACTCAACGAGACCGTGGAGCAGCAACGGAAACAGAACCAGGAAGAAAGAAGGCAATTGGCAACACTCAACGAGACCGTGGAGCAGCAACGGAAACAGAAACAGGAAGAAAGAAGGCAATTGGCAACACTCAACGAGACCGTGGAGCAGCAACGGAAACAGAACCAGGAAGAAAGAAGGCAATTGGCAACACTCAACGAGACCGTGGAGCAGCAACGGAAACAGAACCAGGAAGAAAGAAGGCAATTGGCAACACTCAACGAGACCGTGGAGCGTGCAGCAACGGAAACAGACCCAGGAAGAGAGAAGGCAATTAGCAACAATCAATGAGACCGTGGAGCAGCAACGGAAACAGAACCAGGAAGAAAGAAGGCAATTAGCAACACTCAACGACACCGTGGAGCAGCAACGGAAACAGAACCAGGAAGAAAAAAAGGCAATTGGCAACACTCACCGAGACCGTGGAGCAGCAACGGAAACAGAACCAGGAAGAAAGAAGGCAATTGGCAACACTCACCGAGACCGTGGAGCAGCAACGGAAACAGAACCAGGAAGAAAGAAGGCAATTGGCAACACTCAACGAGACCGTGGAGCAGCAACGGAAACAGAACCAGGAAGAAAGAAGGCAATTGGCAACACTCAACGAGACCGTGGAGCAGCAACGGAAACAGAACCAGGAAGAAAGAAGGCAATTGGCAACACTCACCGAGACCGTGGAGCAGCAACGGAAACAGAACCTGGAAGAAAGAAGGCAATTGGCCATCATCAACGAGACCGTGGAGCAGCAACGGAAACAGAAACAGGAAGAAAGAAGGCAATTGGCCATCATCAACGAGACCGTGGAGCAGCAACGGAAACAGAACCAGGAAGAAAAAAAGGCAATTAGCAACACTCAACGAGACCGTGGAGCAGCAACGGAAACAGAACCAGGAAGAGAGAAGGCAATTGGCAACACTCAACGAGACCGTGGAGCAGCAACGGAAACAGAACCAGGAAGAGAGAAGGCAATTGGCAACACTCAACGAGACCGTGGAGCAGCAACGGAAACAGAACCAGGAAGAGAGAAGGCAATTGGCAACACTCAACGAGACCGTGGAGGGGCAGCAACGGAAACAGAACCAGGAAGAAAGAAGGCAATTGGCAACACTCAACGAGACCGTGGAGCAGCAACGGAAACAGAACCAGGAAGAAAGAAGGCAATTGGCAACACTCAACGAGACCGTGGAGCAGCAACGGAAACAGAACCAGGAAGAAAGAAGGCAATTGGCAACACTCAACGAGACCGTGGAGCAGCAACGGAAACAGAAACAGGAAGAAAGAAGGCAATTGGCAACACTCAACGAGACCGTGGAGCAGCAACGGAAACAGAACCAGGAAGAAAGAAGGCAATTGGCAACACACAACGAGACCGTGGAGCAGCAACGGAAACAGAAACAGGAAGAAAGAAGGCAATTGGCCATCATCAACGAGACCGTTGAGCAGCAACGGAAACAGAACCAGGAAGAAAAAAGGCAATTAGCAACACTCAACGAGACCGTGGAGCAGCAACGGAAACAGAACCAGGAAGAAAGAAGGCAATTGGCAACACTCAACGAGACCGTGGAGCAGCAACGGAAACAGAACCAGGAAGAGAGAAGGCAATTGGCAACACTCAACGAGACCGTGGAGCAGCAACGGAAACAGAACCAGGAAGAGAGAAGGCAATTGGCAACACTCAACGAGACCGTGGAGCAGCAACGGAAACAGAACCAGGAAGAAAGAAGGCAATTGGCAACACTCAACGAGACCGTGGAGCAGCAACGGAAACAGAACCAGGAAGAAAGAAGGCAATTGGCAACACTCAACGAGACCGTGGAGCAGCAACGGAAACAGAACCAGGAAGAGAGAAGGCAATTGGCAACACTCAACGAGACCGTGGAGCAGCAACGGAAACAGAACCAGGAAGAGAGAAGGCAATTGGCAACACTCAACGAGACCGTGGAGCAGCAACGGAAACAGAACCATGAAGAAAGAAGGCAATTGGCAACACTCAACGAGACCGTGGAGCAGCAACGGAAACAGAACCAGGAAGAAAGAAGGCAATTGGCAACACTCACCGAGACCGTGGCTCCTGCAAGAGAACCAGCTGACGAGACTACAAGAGAGTATGTATAGTTTAACTACGCCTGGTCTTTTAGTGGTAGAATTGTTTTAACTTAAAATTCTGCCGCGGTATGAGACTATCATCCAAAATGGGCGAAGGACACCGATTTTCCGATTTCCACTACGTGATATTATGAAAAGTGATATTCTAGTAAACTATCCCCGAGGCAAAATTTACGATTAAAGGCAACATTTACGATTAAATCGATATTTAAATTATTTATCACCTAGCGTTTAGACCACCGATTTCGTTGATATTTTTTTAATGAATCGAATTGTTAGCATAGGTAGTATGTACACACACACACACACAATATAAAATATATATATATTTTAATATATATATATATATATATATATATATATATATATATATATATATATTAGTATCAAGAGTATTTGCCCTCCAAACATATTTTGATGTTAGAGAGGTATTTTCCCAGATTAGTTATCATATATCTCACAATGGAACGGTTGGCGTATTTGGTGTAGGAACAATAGTTCTCATTAATATTGAGTTAGAGCTAAAACGCCCGCCCGCCCGCTCGTCATAACTACATCTCTTTAACGCTTTCAGACTTCGGGATCTGGCAAAGTCAGTGGTTTATTAGTTTTAAAAATCTGAACACCTTTTCTATCAAAGTTCGTAAGTCGCGCCATTTTGACTGATGTGTGACGTGGCTAATGTTTGGTTCATTGAGCCTCAGATCGGGCAAATCTGTATTTAAAATTCCGTTAAAATAATCGCCAGGTGGCGCGTCGCGATGTTTACATCCGCTTCGTGTACCCGGTAGGGAAGCGAACATGATTTTCGTTCAGAAATAGCTGAATTTCGGTTGCAACGATAAGGGCCAACATTTTCAAGATAGAACTGAACGCGCTGGTAAACCTGGTAAAGAAGACCCGGCGGAAGCCGAAACGCAGAGGCGAGTAACAAGCCGAGGCGACATTGACAAGTGGTCGAAACTCGCTGAAACTTCGAAACACTGACAGGTATTTTGATGGCCTCGCATTCGATCCCGGGATTCGGCGAGTTTCTTCTTAGTCACAGCCATGCCGTGTATTATTCTCCAAATCAGTGGTGTAGTGTCGGATATGTTATACACAACGTGAGGGTTTTCCCAATTTGAAACAAATATCATATGGGGTCATGGCTCTCCGATTTATGTCAGCCTGACACCCACACAGAGTGACAGGCTCGGTCCTTCGCCCTAGCTTAAAACTGTTTTCAGGAATCAATTTCCAAATTGTCCACAACTGTGACAAAAATGCAGATTAATTGTTGTTTTTCAAATACTGGACGTTATTATATTAACAGTAGCGACTGTGTCATGCTTTTGTATTATTGATATTGTGTCAATCATAAATATAAATAGAACACACCAGTAGAACTTTTTGAGTACTCGTACTCGAGTACGATGGAAAGTAATCGTACTCGTACTCGAGTACATTACCAAAGTAATCGTACTCACGATTACTTCTCACGATTACATATTTTTCATATGAACAGTTGCAAGCAAATATATTAGACAGATAAAATGGCATTAATTTTCTATTACTGTTGAGCATTTCAGTTAAATAAATATTCAGTCAGATTTCCCTAATTAATACCTTCTCTTCCCAGAGAAGCCACATCACCTCACCCTCCTGTTTAGTACAAAGTACAAGTTATACTGTGACAGTCCCTGGGAAGCACTGCAGGAGATAAGCATCCCCTAACATCTTGCTTTGTAATTTTAGAAACCAGGCCATATGCCCCACCTGTACTGTTTGCTTTGTCAGTATGGTGTGAATGACTGGTCATATTTCCAACATCCAGAATCCTAACTGGGTCTGGGCGGTTAGCTGCTAAATCCCTGTCTAGTATTATGTTTAATTAAGTGCAAACTGTAAACCTGTCAAATCCACAACTATTCTGTGTTTGTCCCATCCAGACATGGGGTCAAATACATTGAAATTTAAATACAAATATTCTTGAGGGATTACAAATACTTTGTATTTAAATACGAATACATTGAAAAGTATCTCAAATACTTCTTCATATATTTTTCAAATACTTTTCATTTTGTATTACTATGTAAATATAAGAAAAGCAACACATATATTGAGACATCTAGTTTATAGGCATATTTAGTGTTTTGCTCATATGATGACAGGCAGACCAGTGCTAGGGAGTATTGTTATTGCTAACTGCATCACAGTGACATCTGACTGAAAGACGTAAAGGCCAAAATATATTGTTTGTATGTTAAGCCAGGAGGTCCATAATAATATAATGCCTATGTTGCCCTCAGAAGAGACACTGCTAATCATTGCTAATGTTGTGAGGAAGGCTCAACTTCAAAGTCAGCCAAGAAACCAGAATAAACTGGTGCCAAATTGAAGCCTGACTAAAGAACAAAAGGGATATTGACCTATGGTCACTGTTAGGATTAATCCATCCTCTGGCTCTGAGCAATCACAAGTTGTGGTCACTGCAGGGCCATGGGGGAAGCTGTAAGTGTCTTCATCAGTAATTAGCAATGTTGGGTGAAGTTGCAGTGCATTAAGGTAATCAGTTTGGCAGGCATTACATGTGACAGTGAAAAAGAAATGTTGATACTGACAATGTATTTGAAAAAATATTTGAAAAGTCAAATACTTTAGGAAAGTATTTAAATACAAATACTTTTAATTCCTAAACATCAAATACAAATACTTAAAACAGTATTTAAATACTTTCAAATACAAATGTATTTGACCCCATGTCTGGACCCACCTGATATACTATATATTTGAATTGGGGATCCATGACATTTTGGTAAAGGATACTTTGGTAATGGACATTTCGGTAATAGACATTTCGATAACAGGACATTTCGGTAACTAGACATTTCGGTAACAATTAAGACATTTCGGTAAAACTACTGAAAATAATCAGAGTCCAGTCTGCCATATTAGGAGGTAACCTGTTGAGATGTCAGTCAGTTAAACCATTTTGTAACTTAGGATGGTCCAGACATGGAACTTAGCTTTCTACCAGTAGTCAGGCAAGGTGTAAAGTAGTGCTTGCCTCTGAAGGGAACATGGCTTCCAAATAGCAGTGGTGGTGGCTAAAGTGTTCAACCACTACAGCAAATCACTGGCTAGCAGGACACATTTAAATCCAGACAAAATAAGGTGAAGCTAACATGTGAACATGGAGCTATCAACAACAACCAGGGGAAAAGCAAAGCTATTGTGGAATGGCTATACCAAGCATACAGAGAAAAATGACATGATAAGGTGGCATTGTACATGTCATGCAAGCAAGCTCTGCCCTGCTAGTGAATACACAGACTTGCTACCAGCATATCCAGTGTTAAAAATTGACCACAACCACTGTCCTGAACCTATGAAGCTAGAGGTAATTTTTTTTAAAGAAATATGCCTTTATAGAATATTTATTGGTTTTACCAAAATGCCATGCTACCAAAATGTAGGTTACCAAGATGTCTATTACCGAAATGTCCTGTTACCGAAATGTCAGTTACCAAAACGTCCATTACCAAAGTGTCCTTTACCGAAATGTCTGGATACCTTGAATTGGATACTCTTTTGAATATGCCCCCCTGGTTTTGAAGTGTTGTTATTGTAGTGTATTTGATCATGTGTATTTGAAATTTGTAAATGCCTCATATTTGTATTTGATTAAGAAACCATAAATTAAGTTATTAATCCAGCGTTAAATGATTCATCCAATACCTGAGAAAGTCGTCTAATTATTAATAATAATAACACCTGGATAGTGGATAGCAGTAATCAGTTGGAACATTAGTGACACAACAACAGAACAAGAATGACACCTAGGGATTCCATGAAAGTCGCCTTTATGTTAGAAACAGGATATTCATTAAAGTAATCATGAAAGTAATCATGATTACATTGTAAAGTAATCGTACTCGTACTCGAGTATATTGTAAAGTAATCGTACTCGAGTACATTTGTTTTCTGAGTACTCGTACTCATGCATGTTCAAAGTAATCGTACTCGTGTACATTTGTATTGTACTCACTCCATCTCTGGTATATTGTTAACTGGCAAAATGTCATATTGAGACATCACGCTAATGTGCATGGTGGATAATCTGACTTACTTGCTAAACTATTGGATTAATTTTTTTTGAATTACATTAGTGATTTGCACGACACAATGGTTGAGGGTAGAGAATTCCACTCATTGTGGTGGAGAAGAAACTAGTTCCAAATGTTTACCGAGTGTTTACCCGAAGATCTAGTGTTGTATTGGATAGAGTGATCTTGTGGGATATCTACAAGTCCACGTTCCATCTAGTATATTATGCTAGTCTGTTAATATTTCTTCTTGTTTGCTCAGTGTGTCCCCAATATTTCAAGAAACTACCAATAAAGGCAATAATATTGCAAATTTGCAAAAATGATTTTTTTACAGTACATAAGTTATGTCTCATCATAGGTAATTATTCATCCTTTACTGTAAGCCTGTAACATGTGCTAGTATCAATGTTGTATGAGTATCTGAACTGATACAGCACACAGAATTTGTAATTTGTTCTCTCACTGAACAAATAACATGAATGATTGAAAACAACATTCGCAATGCTATTTTTTAATGTTTGAATAATATGTTTACTGAAAAATATAGCAGTCATGTTGGCACTTTCAGAGCGGTCAACCTGAAAATAGGAACTGCATGCGTAGCTACGAAACTCGAAAGGCAGTACTTTTGAAGTTATTTAGCGAGTGATATCAAAGTGCCTATATTATCGTTCATGCGGATTGACTATGACGTCTATAATCTGGCTTGAATTCAGCTGTTTTTTTGTGTTATTGACATGTAGCTTTACCTTATTTGTATGCCTCTGTTCATGCAAACGTGATATAAACCATTCAAAGTAGGATAAAATTAAACAAATAATCATGAATAACAATATCGGACGGCCTAACTCGCTTGGACCTAGTTAGCGGCTCCATGATCCCGTGTACATACCTTCTAGAACGTTAACTGTGGTGGATGTTTACGAACAATATCAGTATGTACATAAGTCATCTCGACAGACATCGCAATGTGTCTAATGGTACAAGATTCAAATAATTTAGATACAGAAGACTTAATAATATTTACTAACCTTCTTGCGCGCTCTGATGACTTGGCTACGACGACGGAAGGATTCGACCGGTAACCCGTTTCGACGACTATCGTTGGTGATTAAATATCGCGCTAATATCGTTTGCACAGCTCCATTCTTGAAAACTCGACGTCGCCGACGTTTCTGCGGATCTTGACCCAGTATATACGGTGAGAAACATCCTATTCGAAGCAACGTTCTTCGAACGGATGTCCTTCTTCGAAGTTCGCGTATCTTACAACATTGTGTTTACAACGGCGATAGCATTGACGCACGCAATCGGACACGTGACTTTAAGGCCGGTTCTGCGTGCTGAGTGGTCAGACCACGGTCAGACAACAGGAAGAGGCGCATCATGGACGCCTCTATGAAGCCGATGATTTCAGTAAAATTATCCACTTTGGAATAATTTTACTAATAAACCACTGACGTTAAAAATGTGATTACCGTTCAGAATGGTTGCTTTGTATTAGCTCTTTCACGTGCATAGCACTTAATATTTCCCTTTTGGTTCCCTTTAAAGACTGCGCTGACTGGCGGAATATTGGCATGTCGACAAGTGGCGTGTACGACATCAGTCTGGCGGGTAGAACCGTTAAGATTTGGTGTGACATGACATCAGAAGGAGAAAGTTGGTTGGTAAGTTTTACTTGCACATTGCCTTTATATATTGATTTGAACATACCGCTTTGTGCATTTGAAACTCAATCACACGTGAACATGCGCTCCAAATTCTCCTTTTGGTCCCTGTAAATTTTATTGAAACTCGTCGCAGTTTGTAGGTTGAGCAACAATTGGATTAGGGGGTAAATGTCCCAAGGTGTAGTAAAAAAGAATCGTTGACCGACTGTTCTCCCTGAGAGGCCACGGGCTCTTGTCCAGCGATGGGAGTTCGTCCTAAGCGAGTGTAACTGCAGTTTAGTAGGCGACAAAATGGTAGTTTAATAGCAGCAATAACTTACATAAACAAGCCACTGTTTGTTAGACAGCGTAGATCACACAGGTCGTGCACTGTAAATAACAGGTTCGGTCACTGGTCACGCATGACCACGGGCGTCGATCGGTGTGGACGGGGGGACGCGTCCCCCCACTTTTCAGCGTGGGGGACAGCATAGGAATTGCTCTCCCCCCACTTTTCAGCTCAGACCAAATTGCGAGCCTGACTCACCACTCCTCTCTCTTAAAAGACTAGCGATATAACGTTCCGACCACCCATTATAAAATCGACTAGATAAATTGCTTGGCTGGCCACACCGCGCAGCTTGATCTTACTTTAGTAAATAATCATCATGCCGGGCTGCGCCGCTACCAGGCTCTATCAGTTTGCAACCTTGTGTTGATATTATTTATAGGCTCTAGCCATCAAGCACATTGTAAATGATGAAATATGTGTTGCACTTTCGTCCCTCGCCTGCTTGATACTTATCGCCTACGGCAGAAGCGGCGAATTCCTGCACTTTGTGTAACTTATTCCCATTTGAGTGATGACAAAGTTCTTTGCCAAATGTTGGATTGCGAAGTTCTACACAGCACGGGTGTCGATCGGTGGGGGACGAGGGGGACGCGTCGCCCCACTTTACAGCCTGAGGGGGTCAGCATAGGAAATGTCCTCACACTGTTTCAGTTCAAATTTAAAGCGAGACTGATCACTCCCCTCTCTTATAAACTCTACATCGGTCTAGTAGTAAAATTAATAAAAGTTATACGAGTTCAGATATAAACTTGTGACTACCTAATGGAAAATCACTAGATACATTGCTTGGTTGGCCGCAGCCCGCAACTTGATCTTAATCCAGTAAATATTCATCATGCCGGGGTCTGTCATTTTGCACCCTTGTGTTGATATATTAATAGGCATTAACACATTATAGATTATTAATTTTTGTTTGCCATGTCACCCCTTGGATTGCAACCTGGTCGCCCTGTTGGATACTTATATCGCCTACGGCGGAACCAGCGGATTCCTGCACTTGTGTAATTTGATCCCATTTTGAGTGATGACAAATTTCTTTGCCAAAAGGTGGGTTTGGGAAGTCTCACATAGGCATCCCTGTAACATCTGCATCGTGTCACTCTATGGCACCTCTTCAAATATATATGTTGCCAACATAACTATTTTAAATAGCATAACATAAAGGCCTTTGTTTATTTTAAAATTAGTACCAGACCAACAATTAATTATGTTTTATATTTACAGAAAAAATAGTTATATGTATTTCAGGTCATATATATATATATATATATATATATATATATATATATATATATATATATATATATATATGTGTGTGTGTGTGTGTGTGTGTGTGTGTGTGTGTGTGTGTGTGTGTGTGTGTGTGTATAAATTGGTCCCCCCACTTTTAAAACCGGATCGACGCCCCTGTGCATGAGTACGTTACATTCGCAACGACGTGTTATCAGTGACTGCCATATTTTATCAACGTTAATATCGTGTGTGTAAAGCTAGCATTTCAATACAGTTAGGCAGTTGCAAAAGAATGGTAAGTGGAATATCAGCGAATAATTTAGACGCAACCCCACAGATATGTGCGTGTCCATCCAACATTAACATAAAAACGATGCACAAATAACATGACGTCAGCGTCAACCAGACTTGTAGGCCAACTTCCATCCACCTATTTGCGTTATACGCGTACCGCCAACGTAGTATCCGGTTTATGGTAATCTAATCTGCGCACGCAATCCTACGGGAGTAAACCAACTGAACCTCGACGAGCGTGATCACGGACATAATCCCCTTATGTAAAGAAATTAAATAAAGTAATCAATTGTTCGGTGTGTAAATGTTAATATTCCTCTTATTCTTAAATTGTAATACATATAATGTGGTTACTTAATGTTTCATTCAATTCTTTTGTAGCAAGGGCCTACGTTCCCTATTGGCATTGCTAATGTAGTAATGACCTCAGTTACACGAATGAATACCCCAAAACCGGGATTGCGTCGGGTAGCAGACTTGAAGATTCACCTTGATAATTTCGGTCAACAATGGTCGCGTGAGCAACTGATCTTCGGTGTGCGATTGGAACTCGGATTTACTCGCGTAGCTGAATCGAAGTCGGCTATAAATAACACGTCGCATCGCATTTGGCCAAAGCAGTAATTCTTTTTTCGCTGTTGGCTGGTGACGAGTTCTGAGAAGGTAACTTTGAAATAACCTTTGAAAGAACATGGCTCCCTATACATGTGTGTACACGTGTATATGCAACCTATATGACCTATTTTCTGCTTGTATTTAGCCTCTTAGATACGCTACACGGACTGTTGTATACCGCGGGCATAAACGGAAGCTATCTGGTCGAGTAGATTATTATTAGTAAATCTACTATAAGAGAAACGAAGGTCATCACTTTAACCTATAGGTTTATTAATTTATATTTTCTCTTTGATGTGATGACACTTTTCAGTTGTCTGTGTGGTTCAAAGCGTTCACGTGCTGACAATAAATCGGCTTCTGTTTAAATACAAATGTAGTAACAAAACTGTCGTATTTATTGCGTAACCCTGTACGAAGGTGTTCGTAGAACCCCACATTGGTTTAGAAAGATTGGTCAATAATCACGATACACAAGTGAATATAATTGTTTGCCCCTTGTGAAATTAAACGTCCTTGTATTGTTTGATGATTTAATACTTGCAGTGCCATTTGCACAGCAACACACTAAGAAACGATGTTGCATTGCTGAGTTATCTTATCATATCTTATGTTTGTGTCATTTATCCGTGGCAGGTGTTCCAACGTCGTGTCGACAACACGACCGACTTCCACCGCGATTGGAAGAGTTACAAGGAGGGATTTGGCGACCCTATTCGGAACTTTTGGCTTGGTGGGTCAACGCAATTAACATTGCATTCTAATAGTCAGGGAAATCAACGTATTTTGGACAGACATTTGAAACAACCCTTCACGCCCACACACTCACTTGGGTAATGAGCATTAGCCAACTGCCATACAAGAAGAAGAATAGCCTTATGAGTGATTCATAGTTAATATTAACACGTAAAATCAAACAATATTTCAGTCATAAAGACCCGATCCAAAACAACTATACTATGGACATATTAGTCAAATGAGTTACCCTCTATACTGCAAAACAGCCTACAATAAGTCTTATGGCCTGAAACCTAAAAGATTTAGTGATTATATATAATCAATAAAACTGTTCTAAATGAAACTTTAAAAACCTTTGCACGTTTTACAAATAATATTGGCTCAATGTTGCTTTTTAACTAAGAAAAATAGCGACAATGTGCATATAGTATATTACCTCATATTTGTGATTACGTACTTTTATAAAAACACATACTGATGGTCGTCGGGTAATTGGTGTGTATAATCTATACAAAAAGCCTCCCGTGTTTTCCAGGAAACGACAACCTGCACGCCATCACTTCACAGATGACGTGCACTCTCAGAGTCGACTTGGCTGATTTCGAAGGAGAAGTTCGACACGCTGAATACGCGGATTTCGCAGTTGCCAACGAAGACAACAAGTACAGGTTGACCGTGAGATCTTACAGCGGCACAGCGGGTGACTATGATACATCTTTTACGTTATACTGTTCCTATAACTAGCCTTAGCCTGCGTAAGTGCACTTTTTCTGAAGTAATTAGGGACAGGTTTCGATCAGCCTAAACGAATATAATTTTGCACTAAGCATTAATAGCCATATCAATTTGAATTATCTAAATACAGTCTCGTCTGTGAGAATGAGTTTATTTTACATAGTCATTCCATTATCTCCACATGCAATTAGTATTAAGCAACTCTAACATTTGGTTCCATATTATGACTACCTTCATTGACTGATCACATTAGGGAACCAAACTTAACAAACATACTTTTAATGACTAATCAAAGTCATATTTCAGAAGCACATCTGCTAACACCGAATTGTTAAAAATGTCAGCACAGCCAGATTACTAATTCTGAAATCATTTATAAAAATCCTGCGATAATTTTGTTTCTATGTCACCGACAAATCAGTTCTGATACATTGCGCGAAAAAATGTCGTGACGCTCGAAAAGCGTTTTCGGTGCGTTTCGAGTTAATCCCGACGTGATTTGATCGCACAACGAGGAGATGGGAATGCGTCTCTAGGCTAGACGGGTTCCTTCCGTGGGACACAGACTGTGTGATGTGCCTCAGTTTAGAAATGGCCGCAGGTGGAGTTGAACCGTTGTCCGCTCTACTGACTCTCCGGCGCCCTACCGCGCTACCACCGCGCCCCCTACCATCGACAATGTCATGATCAATACAAGACAGAAAAGATATACGTATTGAAACACATGCAATATAAATTCATGGCAATGTTTTATTATATACAGTATGTGTCTAATGTTGCATGAATGCGAGATTGCTGTTAATTCAATTGACATGGAAATATAACAATATCAGTATTAGCATATGATAACAACAACAATTAAATGCGTTTCCTAATGTATTAAAGTATTGTAACGTGTCTTAACGTCATAGACGGTTTGAATGAAGAGCGCCAAGCTTACAGGCTTATTCATCACGTGCATCTAGCGATAAAAACAATGTAAAATAATAATAATAATGACATTAATAATGTTTGCGTTTCCTGTTGCATTAGGGAATCTTAATGTGTTTGTCTTAGACGGCTTGAATGACGACCGCGAAACTTTTGGGGATAATCACTAACGCGTAGAATTGACATATTCATCACGTGCTCTGGCTTAGCAAAAATTCCGTCAAGCAATAAAAACAATGGCTGCCTGGACATATGCACTTGATCGCATATTTTGTTGAAATTCTGGTTTCATGTGATTCTCTTTATGACAAAAAACCCGAAGAGAGAGTAGCTAATGTGACAACGGCATCCACTAATGTTTGCCCTAGGAGATGTCAGGCCACAGTAGTCAGGACATTCGCATATATCACAATTTTTGTAAAGTGAAAGCAGGACGGAGATCATGCGCAATTATTATCCTCGTAGTGGACGATTCTGACGGGTTTGTGACGTTGTTTGTGTTTCAGGTGATTCGCTCAGCTATCATGACGGCATGGCGTTCAGCACGCGGGATAGAGACAATGACAGGGCGAGCCGTGGGAGCTGTGTACAGTGGAACAAGGGCGCCTGGTGGTACAACGGGTGTCATCACGTGAACTTGAATGGATTGTACCTCGGTGGAGCAAACACTGCACAGGGCGCAGGGATTAATTGGAGGGAATGGAAATTCGACCCCAATAGATGACATATCCACAGTATAATTGAATCGGAACAATGCTGCATATGAAATACCCAATACCGGACAATCACGATATTATAGTCCGCCCTCATCCCTGCCCAGAACATGTCTGATCGATATGTAAACATGATACAACGTTAATAAAATTTATTTAGCCAAAGCTTACACATCATCGTTTGATTTTATTATTTTGTGACGCATAAATGAATTCTACACTATTCATCGCATAAAATCCTTTATGGTTATTGTCTCATGATCTCACGGAAAGATAACGAGAACGCGGAAAACAACTGGTTTGGAAATATGATGCTCGTTTCTCTTACATAGTTCTGTTCACACTCCGGTTTCGTTAATTCATATTCTACGAGTCATGTATTGTTTTTGTTGTGGTATTTTTCCTTTTTGTTGTGATCAGACCAAAGTATGATCAGACCAATGTAGGCGAAATGAATCAATCTCGCGAGAACACACTAAAAGACACGAAGGCAAAACATCACAGCTAAAGACACAGAGCAATTCGTGCGCTGTGTACTACCGCCAACGTCGCTCGGAACCGTCCGTAACATCGACAACGAGGCTGTGTTAGGTCCGCTTATGACTTCAATGAATAGTTTCAAATGATGCCAACATCGTTGGGAGCTGACGACCGTTGAATAGAGTGATCTGTGGCGTGTTTAAAAGGGGAACTGAAACGCATTAACAACCTTTGTTCAAACATAATAACATACCATTTAAAGGGTATGTGACAGTGATTTAATTGGCAGGGAGCCACGCTATAGTTTAAATAATTGTTCAAACTTGAGTATCTTTTAACACTGGGTGATACCAACTTATGCATTGGTTTGACTAGCTCTTATATATTCTATGTAAATTTCCGTTTTTTCTCAATATATTTCATCAATACACACTGATATGCGGAAACACGAATATGGTGCTATATTATATTATGCGGTAAGCATAGATCAACATATCAGTTATATACCTGTACGAAATTACAAACGAAAGCCGTTTAGACGGCAAGGTGTCGCGCTTACATTCTTCCGGTCGCTATAAACTTTCCGGGTGTCATTTCTGCGCATGCGCGATACATTTAAAATCACCAATATGCAGCATTTATAGTATAAATGCCACGGGCTGTTCGTTAACACTCGTTTGATTAAATCTATGTCACTGATTACGGCGCACTGCAGCCACGTGATTTGCGCTTGCTATAAAAACATTGCTCAAAACGTGTTTTCCTCGTGTTAATTTACGACAAGTCACTTTGCTGAAAAGTAATATACATCCTAACAAACAGACGGTGGTATTTTACAATGAATGCATTTCGATGCATATTGATGATTGTATTACATTTATTGAACATGCGCGGATACATCACCCGGAATGTTTACTACGACCGCAAAAATGTAAACGCTACAACGGTGCTGTACTTGCGGAATGGTGAACTCCCCTGAATTGAGAGAATGGGGAATTCCCCTGGGTTGAGACATTTCCTGACCGATTACTGGACGGATAAGTATCAAATCGCTACACCGATAGATTCAATTTGTCGACGCCGCATGAAAAAATAATTAGAGATGACTGTATATACGCTTAATGTTAATTATTGCAATGTTGCACAAAATAAAATCGTTTCGCCGACTGAGTGCGTACGAATTTGCGCGCCATTTATCTATGAATATTAATGAAGACTGACTAGTATGGTATTTAAAATGATTGTGTTGGTCATAGATCGTTGTAATTTAATTTAAAAAAATGAAACGCATACAAAGTATTTGTTCAACTATATGACGCCTGCCATATTTTTTTCGCGCAGTAATAATAATATTATATATTGATTAAGAAAATCGGAAAGGGAATCGTAAATTTACATTGAGAAGATAGGAGCTAGTCGAACAAAATGAGGCTTCAGCGTAATATGGTGCGCGCAGTGGTCGATTATATCCAAGTCTGAAAATTTTCTAAAAACTATGCAGTCGTTCCGTGCTCATCAAATCATGGTCACATATCATTTAAATGACAGCATCAATGGGTTCCAGTGACGGCATCGATTGGTTCCAGTGACAACATCGATTGGTTCCAGTGACAACATCGATTGGTTCCAGTGACAACATCGATTGGTTCCAGTGACAACATCGATTGGTTCCAGTGACAACATCGATTGGTTCCAGTGACAACATCGATTGGTTCCAGTGACAACATCGATTGGTTCCAGTGACAACATCGACTGGTCCCAGTGACAACATCGACTGATCCCAGTGAAAACATGGACTGGTCCAAGTGACAACATCGACTGATCCCAGTGATAACATCGACCGGTCCTAATGAAAACATCGCCTATTCATAGTGACAAATCGACTGGTCCCAGTGACAACATCGATTAGTCCCAGTAACAGCATCGATTGGTCCCAGTGACAGCATCGACTATTCATAGTGAAAACATCGACTGGTCCCAGTGACAACATAGGCTATTCATAGTGACAAAATTGACTGGTCCCTGTGACAGCATCGATTGGTTCCAGTGACGGCATCGATTGGTTCCAGTGACAACATCGATTGGTTCCAGTGACGGCATCGATTGGTTCCAGTGACGGCATCGATTGGTTCCAGTGACGGCATCGATTGGTTCCAGTGACAACATCGATTGGTTCCAGTGACAACATCGATTGGTTCCAGTGTCAACATCGATTGTTCCATAGTGACAGCATCGATTGGTTCAAGTGACAACCACCTGATTGGTTCCAGTGACAACATCGATTGGTTCATGTGACAAGATCGACATGGGTTAGGGTGACAACATAGACTTGGTTAGGTGACAGCATCGATTGGTTCCAGTGACAACATCGATTGGTCAACAAGTGACATGCATCGATTGGTCTCAATGACGGCATCGATATGGTTCCAGTGACAGCATCGATGGTTCCAGTGACAAGCATCGATTGGTTCCAGTGACAACATCGATTGGTTCCAGTGACAACATCGATGGTTCCAGTGACAGCATCGATTGGTTCCAGTGACAAGCATCGATTGGTTCCAGTGACAACATCGATTGGTTCCAGTGACAACATCGATTGGTTCCAGTGACAACATCGATTGGTTCCAGTGACAACATCGACTGGTCCAGTGACAACATCGACTGGTCCCAGTGAAACATCGACTGGTTCCAGTGACAACATCGACTGGTTCCAGTGAACGCATCGATTGGTTCCCAGTGAAAACATGATGTTCCTAGTGACAAATCGATGGTCCAGTGACAACATCGAATAGGTTCCAGTGACGGCATCGATTGGTCCCAGTGAAGCATCGATTATTCCAGTGAAACATCGATTGGTCTCCAGTGACAACATATGATGTTCCAGTGACAAATCGATGGTCCCATGTGACAGCATCGATTGGTTCCAGTGACAGCATCGATTGGTTCCAGTGACAACATCGATTGGTTCCAGTGACAACATCGATTGGTTCCAGTGACAGCATCGATTGGTTCCAGTGACAACATCGATTGGTTCCAGTGACAACATCGATTGGTTCCAGTGACAACATCGATTGGTTCCAGTGACAGCATCGATTGGTTCCAGTGACAGCATCGACTGGTTCCAGTGACAACATCGACTGTCCCAGTGACAACATGATGGTTCCAAGTGACAACATCGATTGGTCCCAGTGAAACATCGATTGGTTCCAGTGACAACATCGACTATTCATGTGACAACATCGACTGGTCCCAGTGACAACATCGATTGGTCCCAGTGACAGCATCGATTGGTCCCAGTGACAGCATCGACTGGTTCCAGTGAAAACATCGACTGGTCCCAGTGACAACATAGGCTATTCATAGTGACAAAATTGACTGGTCCCTGTGACAGCATCGATTGGTTCGAGTGACGGCATCGATTGGTTCCAGTGACAACATCGATTGGTTCCAGTGACAGCATCGATTGGTTCCAGTGACAGCATCGATGGGTTCCAGTGACGGCATCGATTGGTTCCAGTGACGGCATCGATTGGTTCCAGTGACAACATCGATTGGTTCCAGTGACAGCATCGATTGGTTCCAGTGACGGCATCGATTGGTTCCAGTGACAGCATCGATTGGTTCCAGTGACGGCATCGATTGGTTCCAGTGACAACATCGATTGGTTCCAGTGACAACATCGATTGGTTCCAGTGACAGCATCGATTGGTTCCAGTGACAGCATCGATTGGTTCCAGTGACGGCATCGATTGGTTCCAGTGACGGCATCGATTGTTTCCAGTGACAACATCGATTGGTTCCAGTGACAACATCGATTGGTTCCAGTGACAACATCGATTGGTTCCAGTGACAGCATCGATGGGTTCCAGTGACGGCATCGATTGGTTCCAGTGACGGCATCGATTGGTTCCAGTGACAACATCGATTGGTTCCAGTGACAGCATCGATGGGTTCCAGTGACGGCATCGATTGGTTCCAGTGACGGCGTCGATTGGTTCCAGTGACAACATCGATTGGTTCCAGTGACAGCGTCGATTGGTTCCAGTGACAACATCGATTGGTTCCAGTGACAGCATCGATTGGTTCCAGTGACAACATCGATTGGTTCCAGTGACAACATCGATTGGTTCCAGTGACAGCATCCATGGGTTCCAGTGACGGCATCGATTGGTTCCAGTGACAACATCGATTGGTTCCAGTGACAACATCGATTGGTTCCAGTGACAACATCGATTGGTTCCAGTGACAACATCGATTGGTTCCAGTGACAGCATCGATTGGTTCCAGTGACAACATCGATTGGTTCCAGTGACAGCATCGATTGGTTCGAGTGACGGCATCGATTGGTTCCAGTGACAACATCGATTGGTTCCAGTGACAGCGTCGATTGGTTCCAGTGACAACATCGATTGGTTCCAGTGACAGCATCGATTGGTTCGAGTGACGGCATCGATTGGTTCCAGTGACGGCATCGATTGGTTCCAGTGACGGCATCGATTGGTTCCAGTGACGGCATCGATTGGTTCCAGTGACAACATCGATTGGTTCCAGCGACAACATCGATTGGTTCCAGTGACAGCATCGATGCGTTCCAGTGACGGCATCGATTGGTTCCAGTGACGGCATCGATTGGTTCCAGTGACAACATCGATTGGTTCCAGTGACAGCATCGATTGGTTCCAGTGACAACATCGATTGGTTCCAGTGACGGCATCGATTGGTTCCAGTGACAGCATCGATTGGTTCCAGTGACAGCATCGATTGGTTCCAGTGACAGCATCGATTGGTTCCAGTGACAACATCGATTGGTTCCAGTTACAACATCGATTGGTTCCAGTGACAGCATCGACTGGTTCCAGTAACAGCAGTCTAGTTATAAACAACTGCAAATGATAATTTCTATTTACTTTGTGTTAATATAAGTTTAATTGTTAATAGGTTTTATAATACAGCACGGTATCCTTATTTAATTTGTGTGTAATCCGTGTGGGGCTAAACAATGCTGCCACCTCACGGATACTAACATTTTGGGGTTAATTTAAGTTCAATGTTGAATACTTTTCATAGGATATCATTACCTTGTAAAAGCATATCGTTATTTTAATTATTATTTCATAGTTGGCCTGAGAGCCAATCAGCGTCTTTACCCTAATCTCGCCTAAGGCCGCCCTGGCGGTTACAAATGCAGAGCATTAGTTTCCCAGGCAGTGTCGAGGGGCTTACAAGTGCTGCCACCTCACGGAGACTTGGTAACCGATGCTAGTGTGTATTGTGGTGAATGTCGGACTATCATTTTTATATTTATTAATACACTATTAAACAAGAATAGTTATCACATGGCATGTAAGGGCGTGTCCAATGTTGGCTAAGGAAAGTTATTTGGCCGGGTTGTTCTCGTCGAATGTCTCGAATAGTGACATTTCATTGTGTGGAAAGCCGTTGATTATTAATTGTATTCGATGATTTTAATCCGGCGGAAGATCAATTGTACGCCATTTTATCGCGGCCAGATATTCATAGCGTGTGTCGCCGTAAAATGTCCGCTCTGTCTGGATAAATAAGTTAAATGCATTAATTTGGCATTCTAAATAATGCGATGGCGTATAGGCTACTCATTAAAAGGCGGGTAGGGAGAATTTAGTTGGCCAATTTTGAAACGCATTTATATTTCAGACCAGTAATTTGTGTCTTCACTCCGGCTACACACTCGTTCAGAATTGACGGATTGGAAAGAAAATGTATTATGAAGTTCTGAAACCAGCAAACTAAAACATAACAGCTGATGTACATAGGATTGGTATTTTCATGTGCAGTTCTTCGACGAAAAATGGACACATCGTCTGCAAAATGGCTATCATATTGATTTATTAAAAGGCAGCCATAAAATGGAGATTTCATAGTATCTCAGTTAATAGACGACATAGATGTAGTCAGGTGATTGTGCCGCGTGATTGTGTCGTACCTACACCGGGCGACGCGTCAAATAGGATTCGCAGCAATTATGATAATTGTTGTTTACGCAGAAGTTTGTGCCACAGTACATTCTACGAAAATTTTAATTTGTGATAAATATATGACAACAAATAGACATATCTAAAACATTATTTGTGTTTATTTATACTAACTATGTCCTATTACAGGACGATTGGTTACTACGTTTTGCGTCGATTTTTCTTTATGACAACTGCTTTCACAGCAGCAGCAGCAGCAGCAGCAGCAGCAGCAGCAGCAGCAGCAGCAGTAGCAGCAGCAGCAGCAGCAGCGACACCTGTAGAGTCCAACACTAATACTGTAGAGTTCAACACTAATACTGTAGAGTTCAACACTAATACTGTAGAGTCCAACACTAATACTGTAGAGTTCAACACTAATACTGTAGAGTCCAACACTAATACTATAGAGTCCAACACTAATACTGTAGAGTTCAACACTAATACTGTAGAGTCCAACACTAATACTGTAGAGTTCAACACTAATACTGTAGAGTCCAACACTAATACTATAGAGTCCAACACTAATACTGTAGAGTTCAACACTAATACTGTAGAGTCCAACACTAATACTGTAGAGTTCAACACTAATACTGTAGAGTCCAACACTAATACTATAGAGTCCAACACTAATACTGTAGAGTCCAACACTAATACTGTAGAGTTCAACACTAATACTGTAGAGTTCAACACTAATACTGTAGAGTCCAACACTAATACTGTAGAGTTCAACACTAATACTGTAGAGTTCAACACTAATACTGTAGAGTCCAACACTAATACTGTAGAGTTCAACACTAATACTGTGGAATCCAACACTAATACTGTAGAAATCAACACTAATACTGTAAATTAAAACATAACAACTGATGTACATGGGATTGGTATTTTCATGTGCAGTTCTTTGACGAAAACTTGAAACATCGACAGCAAAATGGCTGTCATATTGATTATTTAAAAGGCAGCCATGAAATGGAGATTTCATAGTATCTCAGTTAAAATTTAGAATTAATTAGAATTAATATACTACATCGACGTCGATGTAGTATATTAATTCAGGAGCCTGATCCTGATAGCACCATAGCTTATGACTACTGTTTTGCTAGAAAATGCTATAATTATTTTAATTGGCTGATATTATATATATATAAAGTATGTGGATGGCACCCAAGACAAAATGTGGTAACATAAGATGCAGTGATTAATTATGGATTAATTTAATGCAACCAGGCTATATTGACACCATTATCTGCATGCCCATAATTAGATATGTACAGGAGAAGTTTGGTCCCAAAAGTGAAAACATTTGCGGATTGGTCACGTTTTCTTATCTGTCGGCTTCTCGTCCACCTGGTATAAGCATTGTCAAGGTCAACATCTGCCCTCACCCCTCAAGAAACACAACTTTTTTATTATCTGCTATGTAAAATATGTACGTTGTCAGAGGATACAGTCGATCGCAAAGGAAACATTTAAAAAGTACTGCACTATGCCAGAAATCGATGTTTTCGTCAAGCAAATTGCCCCATCACTGACTATTGGTGGCACACGCCACCTCACAATACAAGACATACGTCATTCGCAGTGGGAAGCTGTCATCCAAGCAAGCCACAGGTATATAGGCGTTTGGAGTCAGTACGATAATAAAACAGAGCATTACCATTTCCACGTGTCAATGATGAAAGAATGAAAAACATGAAAAACATCCAACAACATTCCATGTTGGCCAGACTACAATTCACTGTCATCAGTATGTTTGCCTCTCACCCATGTTGAAGCGGTATCTAATACTAGGCACGAAATCCCTAATAACACGTTACAGATTTATCACGGTTTTGGTTTGTCTCGCATAATTTAAAATAAATATAAAATGATTTTTGGTGTTGGTATCAAAATCTTACGCCATGTAGAAATAGAAGGATTATATGACTACCATTTCAATTCTGCGCAGTACGAAATTCAAGACTTTTGCAATAAACCGTGATTTCAGTTATCTGTCTGTCCTTACTTCTAATTAGCGCCATTGGATTAACTGCCTTTAACATAAAAGGCTTGCCTAAATATTTATGATTGCACGACATTCAGAAAGTGCAAAATTTTGAGAAATTGCCATTTATAAGTGAGCTGATTTAAAATATGTTTCTTGTTTGGATATTCTATGTAGTTTCACAATACATTTGTTACTGCTAAATGGAAAAATGACTAAAATATGGACATGGTGAACGCATATAACACTTTACCGTCATTTCTTCACCGTGGGTGGTATAGTGCAAAAACGACGAAACTTAACATATGTTAAATGCGTAAATTTGACATTCCAACATAATGAAGAGGGGTATATAGTTCTAAATACGTGCAGTAGCGATAAAAATAATAAAACAATTTCGTCGTAAAATTATTTATAAATAACATAACTTAATGCTCATATATAAGTATAGCAATTTTGATATAGTTTGGACATGTAAGATTTGAACATCCGATCGTGTTTGTATCGCGTCCCTGTTTCAAATTGCCAAGCTCTGTGCTGCTCCTGAAAACGTGTATCAATCATAGAGGTAAATTGCTCAAAATGAAGATGAGAGTATCAGCTTCTAAACGACGAACTATGCCCTTAGTTACAATTATGCTTTATTTTGGGATTCTAATATAATATAATTGCTTACAAATGGTGTGGTGAGTGGGATAATGTGGAAATTCACAGACCAACTTTGTTATGCATGTAAATTACATAATTACGACGACATTGCCGCGGACTCATATTTCTATCCATTTTATCAACACACACGCAGCTGATCAGTATTGCTAGCACGCACTTATGTAGGCGGCGCCACCATCGCCTGATCGAGGATGCGCCGGTCAATATGCGCCGAGTGGGCAACTCAATTCTCTATAGTAATCCTTGCGATACTAACACGTATCGACGTGTTTCCGTATACGTTTATTGTCCACGTACAATGAATGCGTACTTCGTACAAAATATAACCTGTTTCACGACGATTCATTGCTACGTTTTGTTTCGATTTTTTTCATGACATTTGCTGTCACAGCAGCTGTAGCGTCGCTGGCGGCACACCGTACTGTAGAGTCGAACACTAATACTGTAGAGTTCAACACTAATACCGTAGAGTCAAACACTAATACTGTAGAGTTCAACACTAATACTGTAGAGTTCAACACTAATACTGTAGAGTTCAACACTAATACTGTAGAGTTCAACACTAATACTGTAGAGTTCAACACTAATACTGTAGAGTTCAACACTAATACTGTAGAGTCACAACACTAATACTGTAGAGTTCAACACTAATACTGTAGAGTTCAACACTAATACTGTAGAGTTCAACACTAATACTGTAGAGTTCAACACTAATACTGTAGAGTCCAACACTAATACTGTAGAGTTCAACACTAATACTGTAGAGTCCAACACTAATACTGTAGAGTTCAACACTAATACTGTAGAGTTCAACACTAATACTGTAGAGTCCAACACTAATACTGTAGAATTCAACACTAATACTGTAGAGTTCAACACAAATTCTGTATATTCCAACACTAATACTGTAGAGTTCAACACTAATACTGTAGAGTCAACACTAATACTGTAGAGTCCAACACTAATACTGTAGAGTTCAACACTAATACTGTAGAGTTCAACACTAATACTGTAGAGTTCAACACTAATACTGTAGAGTCCAACACTAATACTGTAGAGTTCAACACTAATACTGTAGAGTCAAACACTAATATTATAGAGTCCAACACTAATACTGTAGAGTTCAACATCTAATACTGTAGAGTCCAACACTAATACTGTAGAGTCCAACACTAATATTGTAGAGTTCAACACTAATTCTGTATATTCCAACACTAATATTATAGAGTCCAACACTTGTAGAGTTCAACACTAATACTGTAGAGTTCCAACATTAATACTGTAGAGTTCAACATTAATCTGTGGTAACCTATACTGTAGAGTTCAACATTAATACTGTGCCCACATTATGCATTCCCAATCAGTAAATAATTTTCCCAAACTGTAGAGTTCAACACTAATACTGTAGAGTCCAACACTAATACTGTAGAGTTCAACATTAATACTGTAGAGTCCAACACAATTACTGCAGAGTTCAACACTAATATTATAGAGTCCAACACTAATACTGTAGAGTCCAACACTAATATTGTAGAGTCCAACACTAATACTATAGAGTTCAACACTAATACTGTAGAGTCCAACACTAATATTATAGAGTCCAACACTAATACTGTAGAGTTCAACACTAATATTGTAGAGTTCAACACTAATACTGTAGAGTTCAACACTAATAGTCCCTAATACTGTGAGTCCAACACTAATACTGTAGAGTCCAACACTAATACTGTAGAGTTCAACACTAATACTGTAGAGTTCAACACAAATTCTGTATATTCAACACTAATACTGTAGAGTTCAACATCTAATACTGTAAGTTCAACACTAATATTGTAGAGTTCAACACTAATACTGTAGAGTTCAACACTAATACTGTAGAGTTCAACACTAATACTGTAGAGTCCAACACAATTACTGTAGAGTCCAACACTAATACTGTAGAGTTCAACACTAATACTGTAGAGTCCAACACTAATATTGTAGAGTTCAACACTAATTCTGTATATTCCAACACTAATATTGTAGAGTCCAACACTAATACTGTAGAGTTCCAACACTAATACTGTAGAGTTCAACACTAATTCTGTATATTCCAACACTAATACTGTAGAGTCCAACACTAATACTGTAAGTTCAACACTAATACTGTAGAGTTCAACACAATTACTGTATGAGTTCAACACTAATACTGTAGAGTTCAACACTAATACTGTAGAGTCAACACTAATACTATAGAGTCCAACACTAATACTGTAGAGTTCAACACTAATACTGTAGAGTTCAACATTAATACTGTAGAGTCCAACACTAATACTATAGAGTCCAACACTAATACTGTAGAGTCCAACACTAATACTGTAGAGTTCAACACTAATACTGTAGAGTTCAACACTAATTACTGTAGAGTCCAACACTAATATTATAGAGTCCAACACTAATACTATAGAGTCCAACACTAATATTGTAGAGTTCCAACATAATACTTAGAGTCCAACACTAATACTGTAGAGTCCAACACTAATATATAGAGTCCAACACTAATACTATAGAGTCCAACACTAATACTGTAGAGTTCAACACTAATACTATAGAGTCCAACACTAATACTGTAGAGTCCAACACTAATACTGTAGAGTCCAACACTAATACATATAGAGTCCAACACTAATACTGTAGAGTCAACACTAATACTGTAGAGTCCAACACTAATACTGTAGAGTCCAAACACTAATACTATAGAGTCCAACACTAATACTGTAGAGTTCAACACTATCTGTGAGTCAACACTAATACTGAGTCTAACACTAATACTGTAGAGTCAACACTATACTGAGTCTAACACTAATACTGTAGAGTCCAACACTAATACTGTAGAGTCTAACACTAATACTATAGAGTCCAACACTAATACTGTAGAGTCTAACACTAATACTGTAGAGTCCAACACTAATACTGTAGAGTCTAACACTAAACTACAACTGCCGTAGAACGGTGCCCTTCAAGACCCATGACCGCCCTGTGAATCCATGTCGTTATAGACGAACGTGTATGACTTTGTTGTAGTTTTAACATTGAATGCGACTCATATCTATTTCTTTTTTGTCCCTGCGTTTCTGGAGCGGAATGTTTCCCGTCGGAAATATTTCGTGCGGAATGTCATATGCTAAAAGCAACCGGTTAGTGGACGCATTTATATCTTAGAACATGATGTTCTATTGCCATTATGTTGTTGATTTGTTTTTCGGGAATAGTGTAATTATTCCTGGGCGCCCTTCCTTTTTACTGATTGATGAAATAATTATGATAATACAATAATGCGTATTTGCCTCACTTATTCAACAGTTGGTGAAATTAAAAAAAAGTCGACATACATGTCCAAAATAATTTGGACGAATGTAAAAGGCTGGACGTTCTGAATCAAACAGGCACGTTAGGCGGTAGACGCGTTTATTTTTCTAGAACGTGTGATGACCAGTAACAAAACGACCAATCACAAAATTAACTAAATACTGTAATTGTGCAATGTAGCGTAATGTGATTGTGCATAGAAAGTTCTATAGCAGGCAAACTAATGTTGTAAGTCATATTTTAAATATTGCAAATTTAATGTATTCAATTCTGTACACAATAACACAGTAGAAACAATATTGTAAATATACGGAATGATTGATATTTGGAGATTAGCACTAATACCTAAAAGATCACTGTTGTGCTGACCGCCATAACAAATACATGTAATGCGTCGGTACATGTAATACTGAAGTTATTTAATGCAAACAGCAAATCAAGATAATCATTATTGTTATTAGAAAATAATCAAAGTGATTGTAAAATCTGTAATGTAACCGAACAAAAACTAGCCTACACTGTATTCAAAATAATGATAAATATAATCATAGTCATCTGCTGGATAAAACGAGTAACTTTTTCTGTATACAAATAACGATAATGAAGCAATTATAATTTAGTTTTAATACAGGATAATTGCATACAAATTAATATAAACAACTATAGATAGACAAAAACCATTCTGCTGTCTAATCCCGCTGTGACGTCATATCGTCTGACCAAATAATAAATAATTTATCTGACCAATAATAAATAATTTCAACTGTAATCTAATACACTAAATATACTAGATGTAAGTAATAACAGGATACACTGTAGTATTCTATCAAGTGATTACATCCACCAACATACACATACACATTATCACACAGTCACACCTCGCCTGCAAGCACCCTGCCTGCGCAGCCTAATACGTTCACGCGCGTTAAGAATTGCGCGGTCGATTTGTCAAACAAATAATATTAATAACGCATGTAATACATGACCATCCGTTCGTGTTTTTATCGCGTTACTGTCTCAAATTGCTTAGCATTGTGGTGCTGCCAATAGTGTGGATCAATCACAGTGCACTTTAGTGCAATCTACACCAATGTATCCACCATGGGGATGGAAGCATTATCATCATAACAAAGAACCATAACTAAAAGTGAAAGCTTCAATATTGTATTCTTGTGCAATGGGCATGAGATAAAATAATCCAGTATAAACGCAACATGGAAAGTAGGAGAATATTTATCAGCCTGCAGCGTTGGACGTTTCGGTGAATTATCCCGACCACGAACGTCATTGTGATTGGTTCGGTTGGATGGGGTGATTGAACAAAGTGTGTTGAAATTGTCGCGCAAAACTATTTAATGGCGAAGCGAAGACGTAGACGGTAATAGTCAACGTGCCTGCGCAGCCATGTCTACAACTATGTGGTCTCTACGGGCGGTGTGTTTTGTTGCATTTGTCATGCACCCTACACCAGCCATGTCCTACTGGTGTGAGGCGAAAAGCTGTAACACAATCAACAACAACGTGAATACGTTGGAGACGTCGGTGTTTCAACTACATGACTCCTTGGAACAGCAACAACAGCTGCAGCAGAAGCAACAGGAGAAGCTTAATCAAACGCTATATACCCAACTGGCGATACTCAAAGAGACCGTAGAGCAACAACAGAAGCAGATTCAAAAGCAAGATAGGCAACTGACGACTCTTGGCAAGACCGGGGAGCACCAACAGAAGGAATTGAAACAGGCCGGGATTCAGTATCGAAACCAAATTCAGCAGCTAAAGGAACAAATATTGACGCCACTCAATTCGAGCGTACAACAGCTACAGCAGCAGCAGCTGCTGCAAAAAACGCAACTGGAAACACTGAAACCAACCGTAGAAAAGCAACAGAAGCAGATTGAACAGATAGAGACACAAATCAAAGAGCCTGGAGATAAGCAACAGGAGCAGAATCAAGAGCAACAGAAACAGCTGACAAAGTGCGAGAAAACATTGGCGGAACAACAGAAGGGTATGTATTGTTTTATTACTCGTGTTTATAAATGTTGTGTGTGCTATTTCTGCGGTTGCATTTTATTGTAATTCTACACCGTTCTGCACGATGCTGCAACATCAAGACGTCCGTAACAATGGCTACACTAGTGCATTCCATCAGAAGTCTGGGCATCACCGCATCTAACAGGGTGTGTGAAGTAGATGTGTCCGTGTGTCAATTGGACATCATATTATATTTCATAGGGCATTTGTAAGAGACGTTGCGAACCTATATTTGCTTTTGCTGCAGTAAACTCTGTAGCAACTCCGCTAGTCACCAGGATAAAGTATATTGAACTATAATTATTATCTGTTGTTTCCCGTCGTTGCCGCAGGCCCCAAACTAGATGTTGCTGATAATGTAAATTTAATACGTATAGTTAATTGTATCACTGGTGTAAAATAAGGATAAGGTTGGGCCAAGTGTGGATCCCTGGTGAATTCCACGTATTATTTTTAAGGAGAACATTTACTTTTGTAAATGTCAATGTACTCTATTCGAGTGGATAAATAACTGACAAAGTGTACCACTTATTTCTCGAATGTCATAAAATAAATTATGCAGCAAAGTGCCACGGTCTATAGTATCTAATGCTTGTGAAACGTCCTGAAGCAGAGCCAATGTAGGGTCTTTTGAAATTTGTAAAAGTTACAACTGAAATGACTTTGAGCAACTTCAATATTGGGTGAACAGTATAATGGTCTGCTCGAAATCCATGCTGGTTTTTCTATAAAATGTAATAGTTTGTAATACGAAACATTGTTAATCTGTTGTTGCAAACAACTGTTTTCATTATTTTTAAAACTCGCTGGTAAAATACTTACAGCTATATTATTGTTAGACAGTTTGTTGTTACCTGGTTTATAAACGGGCGCAACATATGCAGTTATACGTTTTCACGAACAGTTTCCAATTCAAAGGATTGGTTTAATATACGGCCAATTGGAGTTGTTATTTTAGTCGCTTCTAGTAGTAGTCTAGTGGATATACCATCGAAGCCTTCGGTGCGTTTAGTTTTTAAATTACGTTTCGTAAGTTCTATTTTTCCCCCTTATGTATGCTTCAAATTGCTTATCATAAAGATCTATTGAATCGCTTATTGTTGTACCTATTCCAACATAAAATATTAAATTAATCTCTGATTTGTATCATATTTTTTCTAATGCCCATTTATGACGAAGGCTTCAGGTAATTTAGATAATTAAGTTTGTCCATGTTTTGCACAGTTCAATTTTCTCAGATTCAATGCTGCGTGCATCTAGCATATCCGCATATTAATCACGTTTTTGCTGCTCATGTAATTTTAATAAAGAATTCAATATTATTTATATTTATTTATCAATTCTGGGTTAGGTGTGCTTAATTTCTTTTCAATTTATTTTGTTAGCAATGAAGTAAATATGCCCAAATTAATCCATCTAAAGTTCTAGTTTAATGTAATTGTTCTTATATGTAACTTTAATAGGAATAAACTGTGATTTCAGTCGTCTGTCTGTCCATACTTCTATTTAGCGCCATTGGATTAATTGCCTTTAACATAAAGAGCTTGGCTAAATAATCTTGATTGCACGACATTAAGAAAGTGCTGCATTCTGGGAAATTGCCATTTTTAATTCACCATAAAATATGTTACCTGTTTGGATAGTCGACTTAGTTGCACAGTATATTTGTTACCTGGTTATATACCACGTATATTCTGCGCTGCTCCTACACAGCTAAAACATGGTCATGGTGAACACGTTTAAAACGTTTATACTCATTTCTTCACCTTAAGCGCGGAAGGTGTAGTGCAAAAATTACGAATCTTAACTTATGTTAAATGCGTAAATTTGACATTCTAACATAATGAAAAGGGGTATATATATATATATATATATATATATATATATATATATATATATATATATATATATATATATATAATATATATATATAGTTATAAATATGTGCAGTAGCGTTAAAACTAATAAATCCATTTCGTAATGAAATTGTGTGTATATACTGTATATATAACACAATTGAATAAATCATGTATAAGTACAACAATTTACATATTTTTGTAATCACGCGGTAATATTGGGGCATCCGATCGTGTTTGTATCGCGTCTTTATTTCAAATTGCCAAGCTCTGTGCTGCTCCTGAAAATTTTCTCAAAATGAAGAGTATTAGCTTCTAAGCGACAAATTATACAATTATTTACAATTATGCTTTAATTTGGGATTCTAATATAACATAATACAACATAAATAGTATGGTGGATGGGATAATGTGGACAATCATACGCCAACCCACATAAATTACATAATTAAAAGGATGCTGCCGCGAAATATTTCAACTAGAATAGTGGTTATGGTGTAAAAATACAGATGAATCCAAAACAATTGCAAATGGTTCTTATATGTAACTTTGTTAACCTTCATAGCCACCATTTAACAAAATGACGGGCGTCAAAGGGAATTATTTCCTAAGATACACGAACTCCTGCATAATATCCTCCTAAAGCCGGCGACGACATTCATGACGTTACCTCTGCGAAACGTGGAGACAATGAACGTGACAAAAATCAACACTTAGTAACATACTGTAATGAACAGTAAATAACATTCATACCTTAACATGGACGATAAAACGCTAACGTTCAGCAAGTAACTTCACAACGTATAACGTTGCTGCTAAATACAATTTATAAGTAAATATGCTGATACATCACCAGATCCAATTATGATTGTTTGTAGCGTTTTCCCAGCATATATAGCCCATATAAGGCAACAACAATGGTCAAATAAACATATATTTTAAAAATAAACACGGGAAATACTGAAACTAAGAATATAAAATATGCATCTAGTATAATGACCATGTACTATAATAATCATGTATTATATAAACATATGGGTACATGGTATTTAACATTTATTAAAATCCATTAGACTATTTCTGAGATATAAATGAATATTAGTAAAATACAAATAAATACAATAGTTAAATAAATATATGCTAAAATAACAAAAGTCGCTAGAAATATAATTATGTACATATAAGGCGAATTCGTTTAGTTGAATTACTATATGAATGGGTAGAAAATGAACAAATATTTAAATGTATTAATAGGCTAATGCGTAAGATAAATAAAACTAATGCTAAACTAAATTCAGATTACGAAGTTCGAACTACACCTTGAAAAAATCGACTAGACAAATTGCTTTCATTATACTGTGCAACTTGTTGTAGTAGCACGCCAAGTGATATTTTGCATCCTTATATTGACATACTAATAACAATCACGCGCACTGGGAACGATATTTCCGTTATCCTGTCACATCTTAGGTTGTAGCCTGCTGGATGCTTATCGCTTGCGACATAAGTGGGCAACTTAATTATATTTGGATGACGACACTTTTTATGCCAAAGGGTATGACTGCGAAGTATTACACAGGCTGTACTTTGTTACCCTATGAATCAGGTAGTTCACACTACCCCTCTCAGTTTCCTACACTCTTAATATTCCTGGATTAAGGGGTTTAGCTCCCTTGCCCCCGTCTGGCTAAGCCACTGGCCGTCCCACAGTCTGGTAGTGCCATCCAAAATGGATGCCAAACACGTGGTGCCGTCGTAGGCACTTATATCACATATTAGTAGTTATTAGCCTACTACCATCTGTCATGAATCGCCAAGATACGAGACTCCATCAGTACCACTGTATGTAAGAGTCTCATACACGGACTCGTAACTTCGCGACTCGACTACGGCAACGCAATATTATACGGCATAAGTGATCGTCACATGCACCGTCTGGAAATGGTCCAGCGATCTGCGGCACATTCGGCATATTCGGCGGGGCGACCGGCAGCCCTTGACAACAATACTGCGGCAGTTACACTGGCTGCCTGTCAGAAAGCGAATCGATTTTAAACTACTTGTACTTGTGCACAGGGCCATATACAATGGCACGCCGGAGTATCTTGCGGCACTGCTACGCCGCCACACACCTCCCCGTTCGCTGCGCTCTGCAGGCGGGTTACTGCTAGAGGTGCCCAGAGTCAACCTGGAACGTTTCGGCCGCCGTGCATTTGCCTGTGCAGGACCCACTCTGTGGAACAAACTTCCAAGGAACATACGTGACAACAGCAACATTACACAGTTCAAGAAGCAATTAAAGACATTTTTATTTTCCACATAACTAGTTTCACACAACGAACATTATATTTTAGCTAATTTATTATTACGATATATACATATATTATTTATTTTTATTACTATCAATGCAGTATAGCGGGTTCTAATGTTTTGTCTGTAATGCCTATGTTTAATATACATTTTTTTAAAGAATTACATAGTTTATACATAGCCAATTTTACACGGTTTTTATCATAGTGTCTCATTACTTTATATTATTATCATTATTACTGTCACCATTATTTTAATCAGTATATGCAAATTTACATGTATGTACACACCCGTGAACGGGACAGCCGTCCCGGATTTGATGGTGTCAAAATAAAGTTATTATTATTATTATTATACAGTGACACTTTAGTCAATTGACCCCTGAGAAAAAAATACAATGAAATCGTCCTTTGAATTAGTAATCGTTTAAGCACATCAAAGCTGGTTTGCCTAACATTTACAGCACTGATTGCGTTGATAATATTTCTTTACCATTCGCACTAATAGTATACGTAGTTTATTCGTATCAAAGATGATTAATTTTGCCCTATTAAAATAGTCTGATATTTCAGAGACTTTTTCTCATATCTCTGTTGGTCGGTGGGTTGGTGGGTCAGTCCGTCATTCCGTCACCATTCCGTCCGTCCTTCCTTCCGTCGGTCGGTCCGCCCCCGCCCGCCCGCCCGCCCGCCCGCCCGCCCGCCCGCCCGCCCGCCCGCCCGCCCGCCCGCCCGCCCGTCTCTGATTATTGCACTAAATTACTTGACAACGTAACAACATCTCTTTGATACTTTCAGAGTTAAAGAATTTGGCAGAGTTTTGTGGCCTTCACGACTGCGCTGACTTGTTGAATGCTGGCATGTCGACAAGTGGCGTATACAACATATATGTGGCGGGCAAAACGGTTCCGGTTTGGTGTGACATGACAGGAGGAGAAGGTTGGTTGGTAAGTGGTATTTGCATATTCCCGTTTATGTCTGGGTACAGCGACATGAATGTACCGCTTTGTGCAGTTAGTAATAATAATTGTTAAAGTATGTCGGTTGTTGAGTAGACAGAGTACGATACGTAATAGTAGCCAATTTAAATATAATTCGGTATACAACTGGAAGCCATGTATGTTTAAGTAGCGGTAGTGGTGAAGAAAAACAGGGTGTATGATGGTGATTCATCGTTACAAGTTAGTAAAGGAAAAGTAGTCAACAATCTTAATTCGTTGTTGTTTTGTACCAATAATAATTAGATCAGTTTTATCGACATTACGCTTCGATTTACTTGATTCCATCCACGTCAAAATGTGTGTTGGTGAAAGTGATATATAAACTTGTGTGTCATCGGCATGTAAGTGATAATTTATGTTATGGTTATTCATGATTCGTCTAAGTGATGTACCGTATAAACTAAAAAGAACAGGACCAAGTACAGATCCCTGTGGAACTCCAAATGGAATTAATTTGGGCCCACGAGCGTGAACCGGATATGTTAATTCTTTGGTATCGGTTTGAGAAATACGAACTAAGCCACAGAAAGGCTGTGATAGAAACCCCAAAAAATGCCTGCGTAAACGTTGCAAAAGAATATCATGATCAATTGTATCAATTGTGTCTTTGACATCATATGTGTAATTGTTTAGTATAACGGGACCGATCTAATGAGGAACGCGTTCGTTGCCAAACTCGTTCAACTTATCGTCAATTACCTATAGCCTGAAATATTTCTAATTACATCCAAGGTGTCGGTGGACGAACATTTGTACGTTTTGGTTTTTTTGGGCATGTTTGTCAAGAAGGGTACTTAAGGTAACATAGTACTGATTTACTAGCTCAAATTGTGTACTTTATGGGTTAATCAAGAGATCAGCATATTCAAGCTCTTCACGAAGATTGTCAATGTTTATGTTATTTATTGGTGGGAATTCTTTTGACGGTTCTGACACAAATGTAGACCACAGATCGATAATTTAATCTGGTAATAAACAAATCAAGCACACACACACACACACACACACACACACACACACACACACACACACACACACACACACACACACACACACACACACACACACACACACACACACACACACACACACACACACACACACACACACACACACACACACACACACACACACACACACACACACACACACACACACACACACACACACACACACACACACACACACACACACACACACACACACACACACACACACACACACACACACACACACACACACACACACACACACACACACACACACACACACACACACACACACACACACACACACACACACACACACACACACACACACACACACACACACACACACACACACACACACACACACACACACACACACACACACACACACACACACACACACACACACACAACTTATAACTGGTGTCAACAATAGGTCAAACAGATCTCCATTGTCCAGGCAACACAATACTTGATTGAATTAAGCCCTGCTGTTGTCTGTGAACTTGGCTGACTGAAGGAATTAGCATAATGTTGTTTAAGTTTACCGTGCAGGGCACGTGACGCTGATTAGATATTAGGGTCGGTTTGAATTTTGATGTCCGAACGTTTAGGCCATTTCAACGGAGGCGGGCAGGAAATAATGCAGTAATGACCTATTGAAAACGACATGAATAACAATTAAAATAATATTTCGCCTATTTGGCGAAGAAATTTTATTTATTTTCGCCAAATAGCAAACTGTTTCGCCTATGACTATGGCGAAATTGGCGAACGGCAGCGATAGCGTAGCAGATTGCTCCGTTCCCACCCGTTGAGCCGCCTGCCGCAGTTTTCAGAACTAATATTTACGACCGCACCATCTTTTGCACGCTACAATATACAAATCGGTGGTTTAGTTCGTTCGTTTCGAATCTATTTACTTATTCGCTAACAATAAACGAATATTCCATTACACTATATTCTTTTATGACGCATACAAGAGCATAATGTGGGTAAACATTATTTCTCCATACAATTTGCTAAATCCCGTATAAAACTGGAGTAGCGCCGTATCACTTAAAGAAACGCCAAAATCCATATCGGATATGGGTATCCCGTATCATGTGGCAGGTCTGATGTTGTAGGTATAAATGGTCGGGTAGATTGCTATTAGGATTACATCTACTATTAGAGAAACTGACGTCATCCCCTTAACAACGGTGATAACACTTTTCAGTGGCCTGTGTGTGTGTGTGTGTGTGTGTGCGTGCGCGTGCGTGCGTGCGTGTGTGCGTGTGTGTGTGTGTGTGTGTGTGCGTGCGTGCTGGTGCGTGTGTGCGTGCGTGCGTGCGTGCGTGCGTGCGTGCGTGTGTGTGTGCGTGTGCGTGCGTGTGTGTGGTTCAAAGAGTTCACGGCCTCACATTATATCGCTTATGTTCAAAGGCAAACAGTAACACATTCGTCGTATTTATTCCTGAAACTTAGTCAAAAGAGTTACACATGTGAACTTAATGTTTTTGCATTATGTGAACTTAATGTTGCATGCATTGTTTGATGAGTGCAATGTCACTAGCAAAAGCAACAAGCAAATACAACTATTATTGAATTGTTGAGTAGTTTCATGATATCTTACGTCGGTGACCGTGGCAGGTGATCCAACGTCGTGTCGACAACACCACCGACTTCTACCAGGGCTGGAAGAGCTACCAGGACGGATTTGGCGACCTTGCGAGGAACTTCTGGCTTGGTGGGTCAACGTAATTAACTTCGTATCATTCTGTGTATGGTTTAGAAGGCATTCAGCTATGACATGCCTTTGACTCCTGCACACCAATATACTCAGTTGGGTAATGAGCAGAAAGAAGAATAACTTCAAGAATAATTCACAATTAAAATTAACAAGTTACATAAAACAATATAACAATCACAAACACCCGACCCAGAACAATTATACTATGGACCCATTAGCAACATTAATTACTTATACTCTCTACACAGCAAAATACGGCCCACGTTAAGTCTTATGAAACCTGGGTACTAAAATATGTAAGGGTTATTTAGAAACAGCACAACTGTGACATGAAAACCATAACACATATTAGAAAAAAATATGTGCTAAGCTTCACATTTGTGTATAAACTAAGACAAAAAACAGTAAAAAGTGTGTAATTATTATATTTCCTCATATTTGTTATTTCGCAAAATAACAAAACACGGGTGCTGGTTTCGAAACTAATACTGATGGCGTTGGGTAAATGTTGTGCATAATCGATACATAAATCGTACTGTGATTTAAAGGAAACGACAACCTGCACGCCATCACTGCTCAAAAGAACTATTCTCTAAGAGTCGACTTGGCTGATTTTGAAGGGAACTCGAGATATGCTGAATACACGGAGTTCGCAGTTGCCAATGAAGACAACATGTACAGGTTGACTGTGAGATCTTACAACGGCACAGCGGGTGACTATGATACATCTTTTACATTATACTGTTCCTATGACTAGCCTTGGCCTGCGTTATGAACAACATGTGACTTTGCACTACAGTTACACATGGTTACATTCGATACAAAATACCACTAGATTGAGGAGTTCTTGATGGATCAGGGAAACAATTCTCCCTAAACAAATTGGGCCGCACACGAAGGAGACTCTTTGACAACACGTTTTCGATGATTTTTGACATGACTTTTTCTCGAGCGAGTCCCGCAAACCGAGGAGACGAGAAAATGCGTTTGGAGGCTAGACGAGTTCCTTCTGTGGACACAGTTTGTGTGAGGTGCCTACGTTTCGAAAGCGTCGTCATTCCCTCTATCCACAATCCGGTGTTCTACCGCTCCCCCAACGTTGATAAACATGACATTAATAATAATTGTAAAACGTCTGTAGCGCCTATATCCTTACCAAGGTCAAGCTCAGAGACACAGCAAACAAAATCCTTTGGCAAGTCATAAACGGGGACAGGCAAAAAAAGATAGACGTGAAACAAAACAAAAATAGTTGTAATAATATAAATAAATGTATCGTATTATTTTATGATATACAGTATCTTTATATTGGTGCAGGAATGTGACATTGTCATTAATTCAGTTGATGTGGAAATCTAGCCGTGGCAGTAAGAGCATGTAACATAATTATATTAATAACATTAATACTAGTTACGTGTCCTATTATATGAGGGAATGTTAACGTATTTTCTTAGACGGCTTGAACGACGAGCGCCTAACTTTCAAGGTTAATCCATCACGCGTAGAATTTACCTATTCGTGACATTGTTATTGTTCACATTGGATTTCCTTTGATATGATGATATGTAAACTATTGTCCTAACAATTGCCCTGATAAAAATTTCGACTATCTTAAAACTCATATAAACCTTCATATGACTTATTTTACTGATACCTAGCTGCTAACACCATTCCAGCGATTATTAAATCAACGCATGTCATGCATACACCCGCTACCTTTACTGATAACATATATGTGCGTCATACAATCCCATTTGAACATTCAAGCCTGCTATATAGTGAGATATCTGATCACCTGCCCGTGTTCTGTTTCATTGGCAAACAGGAGCCTTGCAAAAAAATGAAATTAGCCTTTAATATTCAAACACAGACTCAAATCTGACCATTCCATTGATCGTATAACATCTACGCTCCGGGAAATTGATTGGATGCATTTACACCAGTTAGATATTGATAATACTCTCAGGTAATTTACTAAGAAACTTAACCATGTCATTCAGATATATGCACCAGAAAAGGTTGTTAAAATTAATCCCACTAAAGTCATCACGAACATCAAATAAACTCTTTAAGAAATGCATAGGCAAACCTAAAACACATTCTACACATATAAGATATGTACAGTATATAAATATATAATAAATTAAAACAAATTGCCAAAACACAATACTATGCTGATCCTATTTAAGAACGACTTTAACAAACGTGGAAATTACTTCGAACAATGATTTGGAGAAACAATGATAAATCAAGCATTTCGGAACATTTTACATTATAATAACAAAGGACCCTAATCAAATTTCGTATATATTGTGCAATGTGTTTACTAATGTTGGTATAAACCATGTAAATACGATACTTCAACCTAAAGAAGGTTTTTCTAAATATCTATTGCGTTGTTGCAAACACATTCCAAGAAGTTTCTTCATGAGTCCGACGGATGTAAATGAAATTAAGCACATTTTAATATCTCTCCAACCTAAGACCAGTTCAGATTATGGCAATTTTAGCCCCCTGATTCATGAAATTATTCGGCGAGCAAATAGCCTTACCAATAAATGTTTTAATAAATAAGTCAATAGGTGAAGGAATAATGCCTGACGAAATCCAAATAGCAAACATTATACCTGTCTATAAGCCTAAAGCTACCGATTAATATTCTAATTACAGACCAATATCACTGTTACCTTCAATTTCATAGACAACAATCAATGCTGTCACTTTTAGTGATGTTGTTAATGCACATGAAAAAAGGACTCAATCCTTAGTGTTTTTTCTAGATCTAAGTAAAGCATTCGACACTATAAACTTCCATATTTTATTACATAAACTGGAATATTATGGAATAAGGGGTACTCCTCTAACATGGTTTAAACTGAACCTTTCAAACAGAAAGTGCAAGAGTGATTACCTCCAGCAGGGTGTCACACATGGTGCCCCGCTATCATTGGTATGCTTTTGTGTATTTTATATATTAATGACCTTCCATTCTGTTTAAATATTTGTTAAACGACATTGTTTGCTGATGACACTACAATATTCATACGTGGAAAACAAATTAGTGAAATACAAAGATATGAATATGAATAATTAACCTGAAATATTTGCAGATTGGTTTCGGGCCAATAAACTATCTTTAAACATTTCGTTTTCTAGATCATATCCTGGGCAAAGAGAATATTTACTACTAATGATATCAAATAACACAATTCAGCAAACAAAATATATCAAATGTCTAGGCCTTCATACAGACGACAAACTTAATTGGCAAGAACATACAAATGCTTGCAAAGACAACCTAACGAGTGTTTTTATACATAATCAGTACAATTAACCGCTACCTTCCAGTAGCTGCAATTAAACACTTTATTACACATTAGTGTTTCCTACAAGACTTATGGAATATTTTATGGGGACCCACGTACAAAACCTATATCGAAATATCACTTATTGAGCAAAAAATTCAGTTCGTTCCATTCTTAAAACAAACTATAGGGAACGTTCATACCCCCTCTTTATTCGTTTAAATTGGATAACCTTACATGACATTTATGAAATTGAAGTTGGAAAATGTATGTATAAATATATGTACGGGAGTCTGCCAGATTTGATATATTTTCATTTAAATATGCTATTTATTCTTATCGAACAAGACAAACGTGCAATATACGTTCTATCATTAGCTCTACTCAAAGAACTTCAAACAGTACATTCTGTAAAGGTCCAATCATCTGGAAAGTAAGTCAAATATTTTCATATAAAATGCATCCAATTTAAATAGGTTTATATTATTATTAAAGGCAAATGAGGTAGAGGGGTATGGTATTGTAATTTAAACCTATCCAACCCCGAAACGTCATAGAACTATGTTATTGATACGTTTAAAAAAAATGTAATATGGCACAACATTCTTTTGCAAGAATACTAATGTGAACATTTATTGTGTATTGTTACCCTTATTAAGTAGCTATATTAGTTATATAAAAGGAACAAAGACACTAAATCATTGTTTACAATATAGTTCTTTTGTTAGTAGTATAGTTCATTTGTTTAACAGTTTACTTATCTTAATCATTAGTATCTCACATTGAAAATATAACAAACTGGTCACAACCTTAATTGTCTCCGCTGTCTCCCTGGAATTGTATATTATTTTTGTCAATTATCATGATTGTTTATATGTAATTATACAATTCCAAATAAAGTTTACTTTTTTACTCTACTTTATAATTTTGTGTACTCTCGTCTACAATATACTTTAATTATCAATAAATTCAACCGTCGAAAACCACATGAGAATATTAAGAAATTAAGGTATTTTGATTTGATTTGTGCTTTCTCTTACCATAAATTCCGACAAGCGATACAAAATGGCTGCCTGAACCTGTCCAATTCGTCGCATACTTTGTTGAAATTCTGGTTCCAGATTATTTTGATATAACAAAACGTAATGGAAAGTTGCTAATGTGATGGCGGTATGCAGTATTGCTGCTGTAAGTGATGCCATGTCGCAGCAGGGGTTTAATTCAAATATGTTTATATAACAGTTATCGCCATTGTTGACAAAGTGAAAGCATGACAGGGGTCATGCGCACTTAGTATCCTCAGGGTTGACGATTCTGTATGTGACGTTGTGTGTGTTTCAGGTGATTCGCTCAGCTATCATGACGGCATGGCGTTCAGCACGCCGGACAGAGACAATGACAGGTTGAGTAGTGTGAGCTGTGCACAATTTTGTAAGGGAGGCTGGTGGTACAAGCGGTGTCACCTCGCAAACCTGAATGGATTGTACCTCGGTGGCGCAAACACTCCTGCAGGCGAAGCTATTAGTTGGATTCACTGGTACAGTGCCACGTTCTCGCTCAAGACTGTTGCGATGAAAATTCGACCCCAATAGAAGATAAATCCACATTATCATAGAATCGCAACAATGTTGCATGTAAGAGTCGCATTAACAGATAAAGACGACATTATAGTCCACCCTCATGCCCTGATTGACGTGTAAACACAATACAACGTTAATAAAATATGTCTGTCGCCAAGCATCATCGTTTGACTATATTATGTTGTGCTGTCTAAGTCCCTCGCATTGGGTATTGGCTGATCATTTGACTGAGAAAAAACGAAAACGCCGAGTACAGCTAATTTGGCAATGTAACACTCGTTTCGTTTACATACTTCTTGTCACACTCCGATGTAGCAGATTCCTATAATACCATGCCTATATTGCTTGTGTGAGTTTTGTTCAGATTTATGTAGGAGAAAATAATAGATCACGAGAACAGACTCGAGGACACCACTCATACGTTGGGTGTCTGAATAAATGAGGGTCAGAACATCGCAACTAGTGACGCAGTGCAATAGAAAGATCCGTGTATGAGTACTACCGCCAACATCACTGGGAACCGTTCGTTACTTCGAAAACACCAAGGCTTTATCACGTCCGCTTATATGAATTACACGAATCGTTTGCAATTATCACAAAATCGTTAGAATCTGACAACCGTCGAATAAAGTGTCTTAGGACGTGTTTTAAGTTACATACAAAGATATATGCAGGATTCTGTATTGGAGAGGGCCATCCGGCATCCAATTATATATATATATATATATAAAATATATATATATATATATATATATATATATATATATATATATATATATGTGTGTGTGTGTGTGTGTGTGCGTGCGTGCGTATGTGTGTGTAATGTGTGTGTGTGTGTGCGTGCGTGCGTGCGTGCGTGCGTGCGTGCGTGCGTGCGTGCGTGCGTGCGTGTGTGTGTGTGTGTGTGTGTGTGTGTGTGTGTGTGTGTGTGTGTGTGTGTGTGTGGTGAAAGAACATGTATTAAGCTTTCCAAAGGTGTAAAATTGTGGACCTAGCTGAGACACAGCCAACGTTAGTCGTCAATGAACATGCCGGGGGTAGAAACCTTCAACCTGAGATTCGCGGTCTGGCAAGTACATGATCCAGTGCGTTATCATTCCAAATTCGGCTGTTTTGCTTCTATTTCACCTTTTTATCTATTCTAAGCACCCTCCCAAATCACGCTCATTGTCGTAGATATGTCTTGCATGTTGTTTATTGTGATTATCGCAATATAATCCGAGTATTTAGCAATGTTTTGTAGCAGTGACCCGATCGATCACACTTGTTTACAGTTAGTGCGCACTGCGCCTGCGCTCACAGCCAATCAGGGCCCGCCCCGCGTCCAGTGACGTTTGTTTCCAGATATGCCTCTCACATATGCGCCGTTAGTAGCACAAATCCAAACGAGGGCGTTGTGGGCTTTCTCGTAGTACAAAATATGTCCGCCACGCGTTGAGAGAAACCCCGACGAATATGACGTGAATAAGTCCGATTTATCGGTTCTGTTTAAAAAAAAAGTCAAGCGTGAAATGTTACGTAGCTTTTCTAAAAAGTTACAAAATGTACTAAATAATGTAAATGGGAACTAAGCTTTGCAAGTTGATAGAAAATATATTAAAGTATACTTTGGTGACGAAAAGTCAAAATGGTCAAATATCACCGTGCGATGTTTAAAAGGTATTTTCTCGAAATCAAATTTACTGACATGTGTCTCATTTCGTTAGAACAGGTCACACACACACACACCCACACCCACACACCCACACACACACAAACAAACACACACACAAACACAGAGACACACACGCACGCACGCACGCACGCACGCACGCACGCACGCACGACACACACACACACACACACACACACACACACACACACACACAATTTATGTGTGATAAACTGACGAACGGTTGATTCGTGAGCGTAAACGGGTCTCGGCTCACAGGATACGAAAGCAATGCTGGCTGCATTGGGCCTAAACGTCCAGCACGCAAACTGACCGGTCGGTACGGTTCATTTACGCAGAAAACACACTTCCGCAAATGCACATTAACTGGGAGTCGTTGATCTTATTTTAGCTTAATTATCAGTGGAATTAGCTGCAAACAACAATAATATTACACACATACCTCAAAGCTATTTCCCAATATGTTTAATAGTGATATGGTCTAGTTACACGTTGAATGTTGATCAACACTCAACCGGTGCCACCTCTTGTCACGTGAGGAGTCGCTTGCTGCCCCATTCCGAGGGCGTCTTACACCATACGTGAGAGTACGATAACTTAAGAAAACGATTATAGCACGTCATTGTTATCAAATGTTACTATTTTATTTGATTACTTATACAAAAAAAACTGCGGTATGCGGCAACAAATGACTTCAATGTGAACTGATAGGATATCATATGTGCAGATGCGGATGCGGTTTGTGGTGCGGGTACGGTTGCGGCAAACTAAATCGGTCCAGGTAGCGATTCAAAACGTATCCGCACACGAATCGGACAAGATATTGCAAGGAGTGACGTCATTACAGACGTGTTTTCCCAACTTTCTAAAATGGCTTAAATGTGTTAGCGTCTATTATGAGCATGTATTTTTAATTTTAATGTATTATTATTAATGTATAATCATTTTAATGTTTATCTTAATATGTTAGTCATTATATATGTATCTTAATAAATTACTTATTATATTTATAATATAATATTTTAATATAATATCATACGTACATGTACTTATTATATATATATATATATATATAGTGTGTGTGTGTGTGTGTGTGTGTGTGTGTGTGTGTGTAGGTGTGTGTGCGTGTATAATATCATACGTACATGTACTTATTATATATATATATATATATATATATATATATGTGTGTGTGTGTGTGTGTGTGTGTGTGTGTGCGTGTGTGTATTTGTTTATTCCGTGTACCTTTTACAATGTTTGTGCGTGCCTTTGAACGGGCTGATCCTTTGCTAATAATGCTGGTGGTAAAAATAAACTTATAATAAATATGGGAATCCTACAGTGCTCCCATCTCGTGGCGCGGTCAAAATTAGAGCTAAACTGACTGCGTTCCGCAATGTATGGAATCACTGAGGACGCACGACGCTTGACACATCCGCAAATTGTAGCCGTATAGGCATGTCGCATCCGTATATGTGGAATTTTTGCTTAATATCAACGGCCATTTCCCCGTATGGATGGCTCCACATCCCACTCAACTTCATGTGTACATTCGAATTTCCAACAATCCCGTCGTCCTCTGTCGAAGTCCCTACTTGAAGCCGTGTTCCAGTAGGTTCGTTAATAGTATAAACTTGCGTTGTCGAAGTGGAATGTTCACTACACAGGGGTGTACCCAGGGGGTTTCTAGTTATCAATAAACCCCCAAATCAAAAACTATAGTAATAATAGAAAGTCTATCATTCGATAACGTTGCTCCTTCATTAGGCCAGTGATGGCTGCAGCATATGTTTCATTGGTACTTCGTTGAACCAGTGATAATAGGAGGCTGTAAAAATCCGGATGTAGGAGTATGCGATTTTTAAAGTTTAACATACATAGAAGAGTTCTCAGTGTAATATTCCTGTCGCGAGACGTCGTCCCGCGTTCAACGTCTTTAGTTTTGTATGTGCGTGCTTGCGCCGTTGGTCGCAAGAGGGCAGTTTATATTTTTTGGGTTTCCAATGTCCAGATAGGTGGCGCTTCTGCGGCTTCTGGATAGTCAGCCGTAGCTAAACAAAAAATGAACATTGTATTGCACGTTATTTGTATTTCTATTTATTTTGTGTTAATATAAGTTTAATTTTGAATATGTTTTTATAATAGAGCATTATTCTATAAAACGGTATCCTTGTTTAATTTGTACGCTCTCCGTGTGGGGTTAAACAATGCTGCCACATCACGGATACTGGTTAATCCTGCCGTAATTCTTATTTTATAAACAAGTGTAAATTAGATTGTTTTACTTATTTTTTGGTTAATGTAAGTTCAATGTTGAATACTTTTCATAGGATATCATTATCTTGTAAAAAATATATCGTTATTTTAATTTATATTTCATAGTTGGTCTGAGAGCCAATCAACGTCTCTACCCTAATCTGGGATAAGGCCGTCCTGCGGGTTACAAATGCAGAGCATTACTTTCCCAGGCAGAGTTGAGGGGGCTCAAAAGTGCTGCCCCCTCACGGAGCCTGTGTAACCGAGGTTATTGTCTGTAGTGGTGAACGTCGGACTAACATTTTGTATATGTATTAACAAACTATTAAACGAGAATAGTTATCACATGGCATGTAAGGGCGTATTTGGCCGGGTTGTTCTCGTCGAAAATATTGACGAGAACAACGTTTCATTATGGGGAAAGCCGTTTATTATTAATTGTATATTTATCCGGTATATATACGCACAGTTTGGCTAGTGACAACGACTGAATGAAATCGTTTAACTTAATTATATATCGTAGGCGATAAATAACAAGTATTTTGATGACGAATTTGTGTAGAATGTTGCAATCGTATAATTAAGGAGATGTAGTCATATGGCAATTTTTTAAGCTTGGAACCAGTTTTGTTTATTGCTACGGTGTTTTGTGTGTAGAGTCTGGGTCGCTGATCGTACCTTCACACACCACTAGCTAACGCAATTACGAGCCGCGACGCGTCGTATCTGTAGTAAACCGGTGGTTTCTCGTCGACGTCTAATACAAGATCATTAGCTAAGCGGGCAGTGAGCAGTTCCAGGAACGGTTCCAGCAGGTAATTGGTTTCTCACATATAGACACTGTCTGTGTATTACTAACAGTAAAATGCATGTAAAATCCCTCGATAAGTTGAACTCTGAGAAAGCACGTGGCAATTATGGGCTATCTGCAGAACACGTTGTGCATGTCGATAGGCGCATATCTGTACTTTTGTCCATTTATATACAAAAAAGTTATCTCGCAGGGACATCTATCTGATAACTTTATGAAAACTGTTATGATACCCTTGATACAAAATAAGTCTGGAGACACGAGTAATATAAATAATTACAGACCTATAGGACTTATCGCAGTTGCTTCAGAATTATTTTAAATTATTCTGCTGGAAATATTGACACCATATCTGGATACTGCTGATAACCGGTTTGGATTTAAGAAGGGACACTACTGATTATTGTGTATTTACTTTCAAAACATTATACAGTACTACAAAAAGTAACAATAGCCCGATGTATTTCTGGTTTCTAGACGCTTCAAAAGCATTTGACAGAGTCACTCACTGGATACGTTAAAGAAAATCGACGCATGGCTGTTGTACTTATCCGTACCCTGTTATACTGGTACAGAACCCAAACTTTTGTATCAAATTTTGTATCCTACTACCTTTGACTTTTTATAATGTTTGCAATGGTGTTAAGCAAAGTGGGATTTTGTCCCCATCTTTATTTACTGTGTATAATTGATGATTTAAGCAATATGTTAAGTAGTGCAGGAATATACACACGTGCTGCACTAGTTATGCGTTGTATACTGACGACCTGTGTATTATTGTACCCAGTCCTAGCGGGCTTCAGAGTTTGCTTAACATTTGTGCAAAGTTCGGTTTTTGAAAATTACATTGCATATAGCCTTATAACATCGCTATGTATAGAACATAAGACGTCCAAAATACTTATACGAAATATCTAATTTGGGCTACATGTGGTTTTTTGGATGGGCCTTTTCTGTGATTAGTCTGATGACATTAATTCTTGTTAATCCTATAATAATTTGGTGTATCTACTGTTGAATATAAGTATGAGTTACATGATATCTACCTTTTATTCTACACAAGACTGTGCTGCGAAGTAAATCAAACACGCTTAAGCAACAGTGTACATGTCGGGTGCGACAACCAGCCGACGGTGTGTGCGGGTGCGATGAACTGCCATGTGTGACTGGGTCACTCGACGCCGGGAGTCGACAGTATCAGCCGCTTGTATGCCCGTCAATGTCAATAGAAATGAGTTGTGGTAACTATTCCATAAGTAGACCTGACCTGACATATGTGCTTGTAATGTTACACGTATACGAAGAATGTTGTTTCGTGTATAGTTATTCGAGACAAGAACTTTTTTTTAATTGTACGCATATATTTGTAAACATATCTTGATGTGATATGTGCTAACTAGAGCTATAATTGTCTAGTACTCCATGTTACGCTGGCACGCTGCTAAATACCGACGAAACGCAGCCAAACGAAGTGTTTGCCAAGTAGGTGGCGCGATCGAAGCGGCAGGCACGCGTGGCGTCTGTAGTGCAGCCATGCGTGGCGCCTGTAATTCAGCCATGCGTGGCGTCTGTAGTGCGGGCGAAAGGCGACAATGCCTGGTGGCGACACGCCAGATTGTTATGACGTACAATTACTGAACAATGTGCGTCGTACTTTGTTCTGAAGGGTGTATGCCATACCGTGCGCTGAATTGTAAAAGGTCGGACAACAACGTGTCGTGCTATGTACCCGTAGGCACAAGACATTAGCTAAAGTCCGTATTCCATGTATACAAACATTTTAACATTGTATTTTGCTGGGTTATCTGGAATCCCAGGCAAAAACCCATTATTGACAGAGTCAGAAAAAATAAAATAAACGTAACAAAGCCAAATTACAGTAGGTTTTACTCATATGACAGTTATTCTGAAATTTGATATCATTACGGACTTCTTCCCTGGAGGCAAGTTGTAGATCGTATGTTATTACACGTGTGTATACTCTCAATTCTCTATAGTAATCCTTGCGATACTAACACGTATCGACGTGTTTCCGTATATGTTTATTGTCCACGTACAATGAATGCGTACTTCGTACAAATATAACCTGTTTCACGACGATTCATTGCTACGTTTTGTTTCGATTTTTTTCATGACATTTGCGGTCACAGCAGCGTTCAACACTACTACTGTAGAGTCGAACACTAATACTGTAGAGTTCAACACTAATACTGTAGAGTTCAACACTAATACTGTAGAGTCCAACACTAATACTGTAGAGTTCAAATACTGTAGAGTCCAACACTAATACTGTAGGGGTTCAACACTAATACTGTAGAGTTCAACACTAATACTGTAGAGTTCAACACTAATACTGTGGAGTCCAACACTAATACTGTAGAGTCCAACACTAATACTGTAGAGTCCAACACTAATACTGTAGAGTCCAACACTAATACTGTAGAGTCCAACACTAATACTGTAGAGTCCAACACTAATACTGTAGAGTCCAACACTAATACTGTAGAGTTCAACACTAATACTGTAGAGTTCAACACTAATACTGTAGAGTACAACACTAATACTGTAGAGTCCAACACTAATACTGTAGAGTCCAACACTAATACTGTAGAGTTCAACACTAATACTGTAGAGTCCAACACTAATACTGTAGAGTTCAACACTAATACTGTAGAGTTCAACACTAATACTGTAGAGTCCAACACTAATACTGTAGAGTTCAACACTAATACTGTAGAGTTCAACACTAATACTGTAGAGTCCAACACTAATACTGTAGAGTTCAACACTAATACTGTAGAGTCCAACACTACTACTGTAGAGTTCAACACTAATACTGTAGAGTTCAACACTAATACTGTAGAGTTCAACACTAATACTGTAGAGTCCAACACTAATACTGTAGAGTCCAACACTAATACTGTAGAGTCCAACACTAATACTGTAGAGTCCAACACTAATACTGTAGAGTTCAACACTAATACTGTAGAGTTCAACACTAATACTGTAGAGTTCAACACTAATACTGTAGAGTCCAACACTAATACTGTAGAGTCCAACACTAATACTGTAGAGTCAACACTAATACTGTAGAGTTCAACACTAATACTGTAGAGTCCAACACTAATACTGTGAGTCCAACACTAATACTGTAGGGGTCCAACACTAATACTGTAGAGTCCAACACTAATACTGTAGAGTTCAACACTAATACTGTAGAGTTCAACACTAATACTGTAGAGTCCAACACTACTACTGTAGAGTTCAACACTAATACTGTAGAGTTCAACACTAATACTGTAGAGTTCAACACTAATACTGTAGAGTTCAACACTAATACTGTAGAGTCCAACACTAACTAGAGTCCAACACTAATACTGTAGAGTTCAACACTAATACTGTAGAGTTCAACACTAATACTGTAGAGTCCAACACTACTACTGTAGAGTTCAATACTAATACTGTAGAGTTCAACACTAATACTGTAGAGTCTAACACTAATACTGTAGAGTCCAACACTAATACTGTAGAGTTCAACACTAATACTGTAGAGTTCAACACTAATACTGTAGAGTCCAACACTAATACTGTAGAGTTCAACACTAATACTGTAGAGTTCAACACTAATACTGTAGAGTCCAACACTAATACTGTAGAGTTCAACACTAATACTGTAGAGTTCAACACTAATACTGTAGAGTTCCAACACTAATACTGTAGAGTTCAACACTTACAGAGTTCAACACTAATACTGTAGAGTTCAACACTAATACTGTAGAGTTCAACACTAATACTGTAGAGTCCAACACTAATACTGTAGAGTTCAACACTAATACTGTAGAGTCCAACACTAATACTGTAGAGTTCAACACTAATACTGTAGAGTTCAACACTAATACTGTAGAGTCCAACACTAATACTGTAGAGTCCAACACTAATACTGTAGAGTCCAACACTAATACTGTAGAGTTCAACACTAATACTGTAGAGTCCAAATCTAATACTGTAGAGTCCAACACTAATACTGTAGAGTTCAACGCTAATACCGTGGAGTCCAACACTACTACTGTAGAGTTCAACACTAATACTGTGGAGTCCAACACTACTACTGTAGAGTTCAACACTAATACTGTGGAGTCCAACACTAATACTGTAGAGTTCAACACTAATACTGTAGAGTTCAACACTAATACTGTAGAGTTCAACACTAATACTGTAGAGTTCAACACTAATACTGTAGAGTTCAACGCTAATACTGTAGAGTTCAACACTAATACTGTAGAGTTCAACACTAATACTGTAGAGTTCAACACTAATACTGTAGAGTTCAACACTAATACTGTAGAGTCCAACACTAATACTGTAGAGTCCAACACTAATACTGTAGAGTTCAACACTAATACTGTAGAGTTCAACACTAATACTGTAGAGTTCAACACTAATACTGTAGAGTTCAACACTAATACTGTAGAGTTCAACACTAATACTGTAGAGTCCAACACTAATACTGTAGAGTCCAACACTAATACTGTAGAGTCCAACACTAATACTGTAGAGTTCAACACTAATACTGTAGAGTTCAACACTAATACTGTAGAGTTCAACACTAATACTGTAGAGTTCCCAAAACTAATACTGTAGAGTCCAACACTAATACTGTAGAGTTCAACACTAATACTGTAGAGTCCAACACTAATACTGTAGAGTTCAACACTAATACTGTAGAGTCCAACACTAATACTGTAGAGTCCAACACTAATACTGTAGAGTTCAACACTAATACTGTAGAGTTCAACACTAATACTGTAGAGTTCAACACTAATACTGTAGAGTTCAACACTAATACTGTAGAGTCCAACACTAATACTGTAGAGTTCAACACTAATACTGTAGAGTCCAACACTAATACTGTAGAGTTCAACACTAATACTGTAGAGTCCAACACTAATACTGTAGAGTCCAACACTAATACTGTAGAGTCCAACACTAATACTGTAGAGTCCAACACTAATACTGTAGAGTTCAACACTAATACTGTAGAGTTCAACACTAATACTGTAGAGTTCAACACTAATACTGTAGAGTTCAACACTAATACTGTAGAGTTCAACACTAATACTGTAGAGTTCAACACTAATACTGTAGAGTTCAACACTAATACTGTAGAGTTCAACACTAATACTGTAGAGTTCAACACTAATACTGTAGAGTCCAACACTAATACTGTAGAGTTCAACACTAATACTGTAGAGTTCAACACTAATACTGTAGAGTTCAACACTAATACTGTAGAGTTCAACACTAATACTGTAGAGTTCAACACTAATACTGTAGAGTTCAACACTAATACTGTAGAGTTCAACACTAATACTGTAGAGTTCAACACTAATACTGTAGAGTCCCAAAACTAATACTGTAGAGTTCAACACTAATACTGTAGAGTTCAACACTAATACTGTAGAGTCCAACACTAATACTGTAGAGTCCAACACTAATACTGTAGAGTTCAACACTAATACTGTAGAGTCCAACACTAATACTGTAGAGTCCAACACTAATACTACGTAGAGTCCAACACTAATACTGTAGAGTCCAACACTAATACTGTAGAGTCCAACACTAATACTGTAGAGTTCAACACTAATACTGTAGGGGTCCAACACTAATACTGTAGAGTTCAACACTAATACTGTAGGGGTCCAACACTACTACTGTAGAGTTCAACACTAATACTGTGGAGTCCAACACTAATACTGTAGAGTTCAACACTAATACTGTAGAGTTCAACACTAATACTGTAGAGTTCAACACTAATACTGTAGAGTTCAACACTAATACTGTAGAGTTCAACACTAATACTGTAGAGTTCAACACTAATACTGTAGAGTTCAACGCTAATACTGTAGAGTTCAACACTAATACTGTAGAGTTCAACACTAATACTGTAGAGTTCAACACTAATACTGTAGAGTTCAACACTAATACTGTAGAGTTCAACACTAATACTGTAGAGTCAACACTAATACTGTAGAGTTCAACACTAATACTGTAGAGTTCAACACTAATACTGTAGAGTTCAACACTAATACTGTAGAGTCCAACACTACTACTGTAGAGTTCAACACTAATACTGTGGAGTCCAACACTAATACTGTAGAGTTCAACACTAATACTGTGGAGTCCAACACTACTACTGTAGAGTTCAACACTAATACTGTAGAGTCCAACACTAATACTGTAGAGTTCAACACTAATACTGTGGAGTCCAACACTATACTGTAGAGTCAACACTAACTACCCGGTAGAGGGTCCAACCTAATACTGTGAGAGTCTAACACAACTGAACTGGAGTCTTTTAACATTAATGCGTAGATTTCAAATTATGCCGCTTTTTGAGTCGATTGTTTCAACGCCGAATACCTGCGGTGCTTGTAAACATGACATTGATGGACTCATTTTGTATTTCTTTTTTTCCCTCGTTTCTGAGCGGATTGTTTCCGGGAAATATTCCGTGCGGGATTCATATGATAAAAAATGCGAATTAGTGGACGCATTTATATCAAACATGACGTTTAGGCGTTAGCGCGTTGATTTTTTAACGGGAATACTGTAATTAATACGGGGGGCCCTTCCTTTTTACTGAAATTTTGAAAAATGTAAACAATAACGTGTTTTGCATAGACTTCTAACAGGAAATAATATTGAAATCTTATTTAAAAGCTGAAATTAAAAACAATTGGGGTTTCACGCGTTTTTTATTTCAGAAAAATATAGATGACCCAGTAAAAAACGACGGGGAATCAAAAAAGGTTAATTTTTGGGGTACTTGGACTTGTGAAATGAACGGGGAACGAATTTGTGCTGCGGAGTTCCCTTTGGCAGGCAAACTAATTTTTCCTTATCCTTTAAAAGCCCGGGGAAAAATTAATGTGGTATTCCCCAAAATTTCGTACATGGTAATATGCCCAGAAAGCTTATAATTATTTAAAAGGGCTTTAAGTAAATTAAAACGTTTCAATCGAGGTTGGGGAAATGGCAAAGAACTTACCCGTAGTGTTTCAGGGGTCGAGCTTCGGACTCTCGACTAATAGAATCAGGGTTCGAATTCTGTGCTGCGGTGTTAAAACCTTGGGCAGGTTTTTTCACTCTACATTTTTCCAGTTCACTCAGCTGTATAAAGGAGTACCTGGCTATAGACAAGTGGTGGATATGTCGGTCTTCCCCCATTAATTGCAGTATATGGCTTTATGCTTCCCTGAGAAGTTGAGTTTGTAATTGATTGAACAGGTCTGTTAGGGAAGTAAAGTGTAAAGCGATTTGATCAATCAAGAGGATTGGATACTGCGCTATTTAAGTACTTACCTTTACGTTTTAGTTTTCGTTACGTGGAGTCCCAGCGAATAATTGTTATTTTACATTTTTTTTGCCGTTTAATAGAATTAAAATGTAGCTGTCACTTACAAAATATCGTTTGTTTGGTGTCTCCTGATCCAGCGCGTCTCGTCCTCGGCCGCTGACTATGGATATGCGCGAAACCTGTTGACTCTATTCACATCTTTTCCGGATAAGTACGATCCGTGCATATACCGTCTTTTCCTAACGAAAAACGAATTCCTTTCTCGTTTTCCCTTTCAAATTTGCGAACGAAAAACAAAAACGAATTCCTTTTGGGTTTTTCGTTTTCAAATTTGCGAACGAAAAACAAAAAACGAATTCCTTTTTCGTTTTCAAAAGTGAAGTAACAAAAACGAAAAACGAATTTGTTTTTGCATTTAGGAAACTTCGGCCACTCTGTCACTTCGGGTGGCCGGTAGTTTCGGCGGGATACTGTGGTCCCACTGGCGGCGTTTTGAAAACAAACTCGCAGAAATTGCATCGGCGATGTAGTTTATCTAAGTACCTATAATGAACGTTGATAATTTCGGCGCTGCTTTTTATGTTTCGACAATTTAATAAACTATCCTCAACCTTCTATGATAAACTATTGTAACAGATCTTATATATATATATATATATATATATATATATATATATATATATATATATATATATATATAGTTAGTATACCAGGCGTCGATCCGATTTTAAAATTGGGGGACGGGGGACCAATTTATATATACATATATGTATGTATAATATATATACATGTATATTATATGTCATATATATATACTATATATAATATATATATATACATGTTTATTCTTGACATGTATATATATATATATATATATATATATATATATATATATATATATATATATATATATATATGACCTGAAATACATATAACTTTTTTGTAAATATAAAACATAATTCTAAAATAAACAAAGGCCTTGTTATGCTATTTAAAATAGTTATCTTGGCAACATATATATTTGAAGAGGGGCCATGGCCCGCCCCAATCACGGAACATTTGGGGGGTAGACTTTGGACCCAACACTGCTTGCCTGATTCATAGTGTCACGATGCAGAGGTTACAGCGATGCCTGTGTGGGACTTCCCAAACCCACCTTTTGGCAAAGAAATTTGTCATCACTCAAAACGGGATCAAATTACACAAGTGCAGGAATCCGCTGGTTCCGCCGTAGGCGATATAAGTATCCAACAGGGCGACCAGGTTGCAATCCAAGGGGTGACAGGGCAAACAAAATTTATAATCTATAATGTGTTTGATGGCTAATGCCTATTAATATATCAACACACGGGTGCACAATGACAGAGCCCGGCATGATGAATATTTACTGGACTAAGATCACGGGCTGCGGCCAACCAAGCAATTTATCTAGTGATTTTCCTCTAGGTCATCTGAAGTTTATATCTGAACTCGTATAATTTTTATTAATTTTACTACTTGACCGATGTAGAGTTTATAAGAGAAGGGAGTGATCAGTCTCGCTATATATGCCTTTAAATTTGTTGTATGAACTAAACAAGTGTGAGGACATTTCCTATGCTGACCCCCTCAGGCTGAAAATTGGGGGACGCGTCCCCCTCGTCGCCCACCTATCGACGCCCATGCTGTGTAGAACTTCCCAATCCAATATTTTGGCAAAGAAATTGGTCATCACTCAAATGGGAATAAGTTACACAACGTACAGGAATCCGCCGCTTCTGACATTGGCGATAAGCATCAAGCAGGCGAGGGGTGAAAGTGCAACAAAAAAGTCATCATTTACAATGTGCTTGATGGCTAGAGCCTATAAATAATATCAACATAAGGTTGCAAACTGATAGATCATTTACTAAAGTAAGATCTAGTTGCGCGGTGTGGCCAGCCAAACAATTTATCTAGTCGATTTTCTAATGGGTGGTCGGAACTTCAAACCGCGAGTTTATTGTCTAGCTAGTCGTGTGTAGCGGATTTTAAGAGAGAGGAGTGGTGAGTCAGGCTATATGTCTCGCAATTTTTCTGAGCTGAAAAGTGGGGGGACAATTCCTATGCTGTCCCCCACCGATCGACGTCCGTAATAGATACATTGATAAATGGATACATCGAGAGTAGATGTATTTATTTTGTAACTACAACTATGTGATGCAATAGTTATTATTTTTTGGCTTAGGAGGCCCCTATTGTGACTAATAAACAGTCGCTACCAGAGGGGCCACACTGGGTTTTGAAATTGGCTATCTTTTATATAATTATCTAATTATTCAATTCCATTGACGGATAGCCCGATTGTATTTAGGAGCATGTATATTCCTGTGTAATTTTTATTAACATTTGCTACTTTACACGTATTGTAAGTAGAGGATGTGTGGTAAAAATATAATACGTTTATGGCTGAATGTGTTGCTAGAGTTAATGTTAATTCATTATTATTTTGCTTATGTAGTAATTTACAACTGCACAAGAATGTTTGTATCCGTGGGTAATATGCTGTTTTACATAATGTATCAATCTTTTTAAGTTGTGCGTGGTTATGTTTTGATTAACAAAAAGGTAGGTATTATGTATTGTGTGTGGCGGACTATATTTAATATTCTTTTTTGGAAATGTATACTATGTCCTGAATGTATGTATTCTGCTCTGTGCTGGTGTGAAATGAATATGTATATTTCTGGTTTGTGTTATCTATCAATCTTTTTAAACTGTGAATGGTTGTGTTTTATGTTTATATTTATAATAAAATTATAATATCATTACACTAAGTAGGTTATCCAATTTAATTATAATTTGAATTGTTCGAGAACACCTTTTTGCCATTTTATCAGTATGTTTATTCAGTTTATATATGAGATTAATGTAAAGCCCAGAATGTTAAACTGGTTAATTCTCTCCATATCTACACCATAAGTTGTTAATGTTAGTTCATCAATATGTTTATTAGGCATTTGAAACAAAACATTTTGTTTTATTAACAATTTAATGTAACAATATGTAGTTTTAGCCATATGTTTATTATATGTAGTTCTTTGTTAATCAATTATTCAACATTCACTGTATTTTTGTCATCTGTTAAGGCTTTAATTGAACTTGTATCAGCAAGTTTCATCAGCATAATTTATGCTGGATTACGGAAAATCATTGATACAATTGTTGTAAATAACTAGGTCAATGACCCTCAAATTTATAATTTCACCTCTTTTCGTCATGGTTAGTTTAATATTATTGTGTTAGATGTATTGCTGTGAGCTCCATTCCAATAGCTCCTGGCTACATCACTGATCCGTTCGCGTTAAACTATAGTGTGCATGACTGTCACACTTGTAACTGCACAAATAGTCCTCTCAAGAAGTACAACTTGTCTTCAGGCCAGTGTAAATTTGCTGACAAATCTTGAAAACTTTGGGATACTATCCCGGAATGTATACAGAATGCAAGCAGTGTAGAAATCTTTAAAACACACATTTTAACAGTTTCTCATGAAAGATGTATACACATGCAAGCATTTCATGATATATATATATATATATATATATATATATATATATATATATATATATATATATATATATTTTAATGCCTGAGTGATTGTTTGCTGGTAGATTGTTTAGATTAATAAATAGTTGTGTTGTAGTAGTAGTGGTAGTCATAGTAAGGACTTTATCTCTGCATGACAATCATGTTTTTATTGTTGGTATTACTATTATTGTTATGTGTACGTGGATGAGTTTGAGCAGTTTGCCAGTCGAATGTGGACTGTCGTTTTGCCATGAATTTTGGGTTGTCCATGAATTGCACATAATCTTATGTCATTATAATTAAACATTTACCTGTAAGCTTAATGATTTACTACAATTATTTCTAATCTTTTTTATTCATGTTTCCAAAAGAATATGAAACAGTGCCACCTGAATGTATATTAACAACTTAAATGGAATATTTGTGCAGTTGCAAGTGTGACAAACATACACTCTATTATTTAACGCAAACCGATCAGTGAGATAGCCAGCAGCCATTGGAATGGAGCTCACAGCAATAATATTCAACTAACTGTAAGCAGTCTGTAAGATTAGAAGAGGTACAATGATATACTTTACCTATAAAAAGAGGCGTCCCGCAAGGATCAATGTTAGGGCCACTGACACGGTTATTTACTATAATTATATCAATGATTTTCCGAAAGCCAGCATAACTTATGTTGATGATACTTGATGATACAAGTACAATTACTACTTTCACAGATAACACAAACTCAGTGAATGTTGAATATTTGATTGATAAAGGACTACATATTATAATAAACATGTGTTATTATTATACATTATCATTAAAATATTAATAAAACAACATTTTTCAAATGCCAAATAAATAGATTGATGAACTAACATTAACAACTGATGGTATAAATATTGAGAGAGTTAACCAGTTTAACATTCTGGGCTACATATTAATGTCACATTTAAGCTGGAATAAATATATTGATAAAATAGCAAACAGATGTTCTCGAACAATTGGACTTATAACCAAATTGGAGCATATTATTCAAACTAAAATAAAAATTTAACTCTATAATATTGCCTCATACTAATTACTATCTACTGATCTAGGGTCACACATATAATTGAATAAACAATACACTTGTAAGAATAATATCTTCAAATAAATATAGCTCCCACATGGAAGTAATGTTTATGCAAACATTGAATACCTACTTAGTGTAATGATATTATAATTTTATTATATATATATAATATAATATATATATATATATATATATATATATATATATATATCAGAGATGGAGTAATCGTACTCGTGTACTTGTACTCGTATACGAGTACTTTTTGAGTACTCGCTACTCGAGTACGAAGGAAAGTAATCGTACTCGTACTCGAGTACATTACCAAAGTAATCGTACTCACGATTACTTTTCACGATTACATTTTTTTCATAATATATTATATTAGACAGATAAAAATGGCAATATTAGAAGTAATCTAATAAATGTAATAATAATCAAGGTATTCATTTTCTATTACTGTTGAGCATTTCAGTTAAATAAATATTCAGTCAGATTTCTCTAATTAATACCTTCTCTTCCCAGAGAAGCAACATCTCCTCACCCTCCTGCTTAGTACAAAGTACAAGTTATATTGTGACAGTCCCTGAGAAGCACTGCAGGAGATAAGCATCCCCTAACATCTTGCTTTGTAATTTTAGAAGCCAGGCCACAGCCCCACCTGTACTGTTTGCTCTGTCAGTATGGTGTGAATGACTGGTCATATTTCCAACATCCAGAATCCTGACTGGGTCTGGGCGGTTAGCTGCTAAATCCCTGTCTATCATGTTTAATTAAGTGCAAACTGTAAACCTGCCTAAATCCACAACCATTCTGTGTTTGTCCCATCCAGACATGGGGTCAAATACATTGAAATGTATTTAAATACAAATATTCTTGAGGGATTACAAATACTTTTTAAATATAAATGTATTTAAATATGAATACATTGAAAAGTATTTCAAATACTTGTTCATATATTTTTCAAATACTTTTCATTTTGTATTACTATGTAGAAAAGCAACACATATTGAGACATCTAGTTTATAGGCATAATTACTGTTTTGCTCATATGATGACAGGCACACCAGTGCTAGAGAGTATTGTTATTGCTAACTGCATCACAGTGACAACTGAAAGAGGTAAAGGCCAAAATATATTGTTTGTATGTTACGCCAGGAGGTCCATAATAATATGATGCCTATGTTGCCCTCAGAAGAGACACTGTTAATCATTGCTACCATGTTGTGAGGAAGGCTCAACTTCAAAGTCAGCCAGGAAACCAGAATAACCTGGTGCCAAATTGAACCCTGACTAAAGAACAAAAGGGGATATTGACCTATGGTCACTGTGAGGTCCATCCTCTGGCTCTGAGCAAACTCAAGTTGTGGTCACTGCAGGGCCAGGGGGAAGCCTGCTGTTAAGTGTCTTCATCAGTAATTAGCACTGTTGGGTGAAGTTGCAGTGCATTAAGGTAATCAGTTTGGCAGGCATTACATGTGACAGTGAAAAAGAAATGTTGATACTGACAATGTATTTCAAAAAAATATTTAAACAAGTCAAATATTTTAGGAAAGTATTTAAATACAAATACGTTTAATTCCTAAACATCAAATACAAATGCTTTAAAAAGTATTTAAATACTTTCAAATACAAATGTATTTGACCCCATGTCTGGACCCATCTGATATACTACTCTTTTGAATATGCCCCCCTGGTTTTGAAGTGTTGTTATTGTAATGTATTTGATCATGTGTATTTGAAATTGTTAAATGCCTCCTATTTGTATTTGATTCAGAAACCATAAATTAAATTATTAATCCAGCATTAAATGATTCATCCAATACCTGAGAAAGTCGTCTAATTATTAATAACAATAACACCTGGATAGTGGATAGCAGTAATCAGTTAGAACATTAGTGACACAACAACAGAACAAGAATGACACCTAGGGATTCCATGAAAGTCGCCTTTATGTTAGGAACAGGATATTCATTTTAAAGTAATCATGAAAGTAATCATGTTTACATTCTAAAGTAGTCGTACTCGTACTCGAGTATATTGTAAAGTAATCGTACTCGTACACGAGTACATTTGTTTTCTGAGTACTCGTACTCGTACTCATACTCATGCATGTTCAAAGTAATCGTACTCGTACTCGAGTACATTTGTATTGTACTCACTCCATCTCTGATATATATATATATATATATATATATATATATATATATATATATATATATATATATATATAAATAAAACATTACCCGCATACTTTAAAAATTGGCATATAACACAAACCAGAAATATACATAATCATTTCACACCAGCATACAGCAGAATACATACATTCAGGACATAATATATTTCCAAAAAAAGAGTATTAAATATAGTCGGCCAAACACAATAAACAATACCTATATTTTGTAATCAAAACATAACCACTCAGTTTAAAAAAGACTGATACATTATATAAAACAGCATATTACCCACGGATACAAACATACTTCTACAGTTGAAGTTATTACATATGCAAAATAATAATGAATTAACACTAACTCTAGCAACACATTCAGCCATAAACGTATTCTATTGTTACCACAAATCGTCTAATTACAATACGCGTAAATAGAAAATACTCCTAAATACAATTGGGCTATCCGTAATGGTCGGTCAATGGAATTCAATAATTAGATAAACAAATAGCTAATTTAAAAACCCAAAGTGGCCCCTATGATAACGACTATTTATTATTCATAATAGGCCTCCTAAGTCAAATAGTTTACAAACTAAATTTAAATAACTATTGCATCACGTAGTTGCAGTTACAATATAAATATATCTACTCTGGATTTATTATTACGAAAATTTATCAATATATATATATATATATATATATATATATATATATATATATATATATATTGATAAATTTTCGTAAAATGACTAGAGTAGATATATATATATATATATATATATATATATATATATATATATATATATATATATATATATATATATATATATATATATATATATACCAGTATTCTACTTATGTACTTAGATATACCACTTTGCCGATGCAATTTCTGCGTTTTTTGTTTGTCGTTCCCAAATTTGAAAACGAAAAACCATAAATGAATTCGTTTTTCGTTCGCAAATTTGGAAAACGAAAAAGGAATAGACGATTTTTACCGGACCGTCCTAGCTCGTTGGATTGCTCCAACCTTGGGCTGATGAATGTGGTTCGTTTTGCCTGGTATGAACTCGAGTTGTCCAAAAGGTTGGTACGCTGTCGCGCTTACATTTTTCCGGGCGTTAAAAACGTTCCGGCTGACGTTTCTGCGCATGCGCAATATATGTAAAATCACCAATGTCCAGCGAAACAACATCGACAGTTAATAATGTAGTACCGGCGATTCGTCGAAAACATCGTTATAAACATCTCACAATATGCATTAAATCATAACATGAATAGGACAACGCAACGTAAGTAGATGTTGTATCTCGTAATATGTATTAATCCACGTAATAAAGTCTAAACAGATGTGCTAATTAATATAGTGTAAGCGATCCAGTAGTACTGCGTGATCTATTGTTTCAAATGCGACACTGAGATTAACGAGTACAACTGACTACCCACAATAATGTTGTGTCTGTCGAGTGATTGATTGAACAGATAAGTGTCCAACACACCTTTCAATTACTTATGAAAGTTGGCACAAATTGCTTCCTGGCCGGTAATTACTTAAGGTGTCCTTACAGAGCGATGTGATGGCAGCTGATCAATTATGAAAGAAAAGACTACACATTCTGACGGTAATAGCCGTTACTTCACGCGGTGTTGTCGGTATAAATGTGTCAATCGGTGCGACAAAGCGACGAGTTTCACACGGCGGTGTGACGCTGTGTCTGGCGTGATTACTCAGGTTTCTTTTGTTTGCAGATGGCAAACAGATTTTGTAGTTGTTGTTATTAATATTACGTTTATTATCACCTTGTCTTGCTCGTACTGCACAATTCGGTCATTAGCATTTGGAAGGCTATCATGCCAACATTTCCAAGAATGCCTTGTCCCGGCAATCTACATATATAATGGATACCGCAGACTGGCGGGATTTTATCCTGTTGTACAACCAGCTCGGCAAATTCATCGAACACATAGATAGAGTGCTTAGACATCTTCTCTTGCAATAAACGTGAAAGCGCCGCTAAATTGTGGTTGTTTCTGCTAGCGCGAGAGAGGTGACCATCGTCTGGATATGGCGGTGACGTCATGACAACCATTTTGAAACCTAGTGTGTCTGCTCGCCGCTTCATGTCGACCAACGTATTAACGTACACATCTAAGCGCAGTCCCATTGTTAGAACGAGTCTGTGGCCGTGGCCAGGTTTCCCCAAGTCATGACATCCCGTCTGGAACAGAATCACACTTCTGTTCGTTAAATGGAGTCCGTCCAAAAAACCATTCCACAGCGGCTTGAAATCGTCGCTACGCAATGCACTGATAAAATGTAGGCGTTTTCTGATTGATGCCGATCCGTGTTTAATATCATAGTGTTTAAGTGCAGATTCTCCGAGGCACGTGGTGACAAGATAGTCGAATTTATATCGCATGTGTGATGCGCCGATCATCACGAATTTGTCGAATGTTTTCTCAATGCAATCACACATTGCTTTTTCCTGGTGTAACGTTGATCGTTGAACTGGCTGTAAAGCTGTCACCGTCCAGTTCGCGCCGTCACGAACCCACGTGACCGGGCTGTTAGGATGCCGAGGCGTTTGATACCGTTGGCTACTATTCCACGGACAGATCTCACGACGTAGCAATGTTCGATTGAAAGGCACAATAATTTCACTATATGCCTCGAAGTCAACGTACTGTAGCTGGATCGTTACCACTGCACACCCTGGCGGTGGGGCGGGGCACCAAACGTCATACGTGCCGTTGAAGTAGTCTACGTATGAGCACATATCTCGTTGCGAGAATGATTCGCTCATAACCCGGAAGCAGCTACCGCCAGCGGTCACCGTGCTGTTGTACAGTTCATAGAGACGGACACTGATGTCGTCACATCGGATGCTTGGTTCAATCACATGTATCTTGTAAATGTGCTGAGTTAGGTTGCGCTTTATTTTCGTATAGTTCTCTTTTGACCTCAACTCTATCCAACGCTGATACTGCCTGAGCTGCGTGTGTCCTACAGCAAGCGAAATCCCGTTCGGTCGACAAAGAAACGGCCGAAGAAACTCGCGGGTGGTCGCTTCATGTGTCATGTACACCACACTAACTGAGATGATATAAACAGCGACAGCAAGCATGACACCTACAAATAACGTTCTATTTGAATGCATCATGGTGACACTCTCAGTATTTGTAATGGAGGTGAACACGTCAGAATGTCTTTGTGTCTTTCGTAGCAAGTGGCTGGCGTCCGAAGATGTTCGAGTAACGGTGATGCGCAGTACATTCAAAACGGCTCACATGATCAACAAATTGACGCCGTAACTCCGGGTAACCGGTTTGCTACCTGCTTAACAAACGGTTATACGAAACTGATGGCTCAGCTGATAACTCTTGTCGCGTTTCGCCTCACACGGTGAGAAAGATGCTAAGCAAACCGGTACATATCATGTGATAAATACATTACGTGGTGATATATTTATAATTTGATATTTTCACACTAGAGTGTATCTTTGTGACAACAATTTGAACTATGATGTCATGCAGCATTTATAATAATATGGTTGTCATATAGCCGCTATCAGGATTGTTTGCAAAGCCAAGGCTTGATGGATTTTGTGCGCAAGATATGTTTGACTTGCGGTTCGATCATGCTTACTAGCAATTGCCTCCATTGCCAACATCCCTGTTCTTAAATGATGCTGACCGGACATAGTACAGACACGGATAATCCTGCCACATTTGCACCAATCTGTGTTTCAAAACCACACCATTCTCTCTCTCTCTCCTCTCTCTCTCTCTCTCTCTCTCTCCCTCCTCTCTCTCTCTCTCCTCTCTTTCTCTCTATCTATATCTCTCTCCTCTCTCCTATATTTCCTCTTTCTCTCTCTCTCTCTCTTCCTCTCTATCTTTCTCTCCTCTCTCTCCCTCTCTCCCCTCTCTCTCTCTCCCTCCCTCCCTCCCTCTCTCTCTCTCTCTCTCTATCTCTCTATCTTTACATATCTCTCTCCTCTCTCCCCTTCTCTCTCCCTCTCCCTCTCTCTATCCCTCTCTCCCCTCTCTCTATCTATCTTTCTATCTCTCTATATGTATATATGTATATCTCTCTCTCCCCTCTCTCTATCTCTTTCTCTCTCCATTATCTCCCTCCCCCTCTCCCGCTCTCCCATCTCTCTCTCTTTCTCCCCCCCTCTCTCTCTCTCTTAATGTCACTATACAATTCCACTGCTACGATATTTCAGAATTTCAATGGAAGCAACCTGAGGTATTAATGCTTCCACCACTATTTTTGCATGGCCGCCATCCAAAAAAAGTTGGTTTTCCATCTCTCAGGAACTGCTTCATATAAAACACTAATCTTGGGCTAAATATATATATATATATATATATATATATATATATATATATATATATATATTTCCGAGACATTCCTTTTCAAATATTTTATATTTATAGTTGAGCTTATCCAATACTTACGTCCGCTATATCTAAAGATGGCGATGGAACCATTCTTGTATCAGTCTCCTCTTGATTGCTGTAGATTGAGTGCTGTTCGTGCATCTAGATCTGAAACACAAAGGGCCACTGATGTTTGAAAGCTGAGGTAATAATAGAAAGAGTGCAGTCGATCTGATCTAATGCCATATTAATGTAATACTAATAATAACAATACGGACTTTCAACTCAATTCGCCGTTCAATGAGATGAGTTGATGGGATTTACCTTCTACTATCATCATAACCATCTCGGTTCTCTGCAGCCTGTTGAGCATTCCATACTCGCAGCAGGAGGTGGCAGATTTGCTTCTTGTTGTCATCATGTGCAAGGAACATCTTAAAGTCCTATGGTTTCCTTGTCGCTGCTCCAACCTGAATAAGCTTCTCTGAACTCTCGCGCCTCAACCTCTTCTGGGTTTTGACAGACTGTGAATGGTAACTGTCAGTCGAGAACAAGAAGTGTTTCTTAGCCCCCGTCTGATCAAGAACTTTTAGGCATATCTTACCACAGGTCGGGGGAAGATTGATAAGGGTATTGAGCAGCATCGGGCATGTTTGGGGAAGGTAGTGCAGAATGGCGGCTATTACATGTATAACCATAGCACATTTAATCAAAAAAGAAATTGTGACATTTATTGAAGAAAACAATCTTTATAACAATAAACAATTTGAATGTTTAATTTAGTTATTTAATTTATGTTGGCAAAATGGTCTTGGAGTCTAACACATAACTATTCAACAGGCTGTCTGTATAACGCTTTTTGAAATGATGAACATTTTTACAACTAATCAGTGAATTATCGAGGTAGTTCCAAAGTTTAACTCCAGTAACAGAAATACACATACTTTTTAAGTTAGTACGTACATAGATTTGTTTGAACTTACATTTATGCGTGGATGAGTATCGATTACCAAGGCTCCGTGAGGTGACAGCACAATCGCCTGGGAAAACGGTTCCTGCATATGTGACCGCCACAGCGGTCTTACCCCCAGAATAGGATTGGAGACGCTGATTGGTTCTCTGGCCGAGTTTTAAATAAAACATAACTAAGGATATCTTTTTATCAGATAATACTATATCATAACAAAACTATTCAAAATTAAACTGACATTGAAATATGTCACACAGAACATAAATCAATTAAATAAATCAGATATTGTGAATTTTCTATTGTTTTATTTTCTATGTTGTGCATGGATATGTTATTACGTAGTTTCGTTATTAGAACCATGCATACGGTACAAACATGAATTATAATTATACACGTAAACCGAAAGCTATGTCGGCTGACGGCTTCGAGAGATGTGACAACACTACATAAGGCTTACAAAAGCAAAGCGAATAAATAGCGTACACCCGGCTTGTGTACGCAAACTCATGAATGCCAATCACTGATTTCAAGTCAATATCAATTTCATTATTTATATATGACTATCACCATAATGCAATGCTTAAATTCTTCGAACATTATATACCAAAAAGGAATTTAGCCACTATCACCATAATTACCAGAACACATGACCTACTACGCACAGACAAGCCTTTTCTTGTAAGTTACCTAGACATCATTTGATAAATCTACGTAATAACCTTGATTATAAGACCCCCCTCTCTCTCTCTCTCTTTTGCAAATGCATATTAAGGTAACCGTAATTATAGACAAATTGTATCGGATTTCCAATTATCGCAAATCTTAAGCAGTATTGCAGGTCTACAGACGAAATTGCATAGAAGTTTGTAATTTGGCGATTTCGACACGTGTTATACGAGCTGAGTTATGTATGTCCTTCTCTGTGGTAAGGACGAAATAGTGGAATGGAGAGACCGGGGCTAGTTGTAAAAAAACAGCACATTTCAATATTGCGGGTAGGTTTCTTAACCGATCGGAACTGTTTTCGTGTCAAAGGGTCCCCATATATCCCCTGCAGATAAATAGAGTATATTGAATTGTCCGGCCTAATACACATTTGTGGTATAATGAGTGACATGAAGTGTCCTAAACTGTTACAATTTACCCCGAAACAGGGCAAGTTGTACCAGCCTGCGGGGTAAATGGTAATATACATTTTTGCATTGGTGTTAATTGTAATATTATACAAAAATACACAATTGGTACACTTTTTCGCTGACTCTATAATTCAGGCTATACAAGTACCTTGTTATTTGACAATAACGATATAAACCTTTCCATGCAAACATATAATTTAATATATTTTGTATAGAAATCCATCTTTTAAGCAATTTTTTTTAACAAAGCCGTTTTAATTACCGATGAATAACATAACCATTTAAATTACAATGACCTGTAGAATTGAACTTGTAACTGTTAAAGCAATCATTCGCAAATGTAAATACGTGATCTGATTCTGATATATAGACATGTCGTTGACCCTACTCGCTGTCTTGTTTGCCCTGGTGACACAAATAGGTAAAACACAGCAAAGGTGACTTCCGTTAGCAGTTTAAATGACCCAAACACACAAACGTGTTAAACTATTTGATAGCCCACATCTGTATAATAATACTATAATAATAATAATAAAGCTTTATTGCCATATTCAACGTGCATTACATGATGAATTGGAATGTAGTCTGGCGTTGACTCATATAGTGCCTATATATACAATAAAATGAAATATGGCAAATAAATATAAGATATAGATATAAGATATACATTGGTCATAATGTGTTCTTTAAAATGGTTTTTTTAATATAATAAATAAATAAACACATTTTTTATAATAGATTATCTATTTAACAATAATTGTGGTATAAACTAGTTAATAAATAAATAAATAAATAAATAAATATATATATATATATAATGTCCTTTAATTTTAATTATATATATATATATATATATATATATATATATATAAATTATCTTCTAAAACATAATTTAAATTAGTAAACATACATTATAAGAGGACTAAATATAATTTAAAATTATATTTACAATTACAATTGAATGCGTCCAATTTTGTTTAAAAATATATTTATACAATTATTAAGTTAAGCTAAAATTTCTGGAGAAGAGAAGATTGTTGCTCAGCACCACCGATCCGTCACATATCTGGTATCCAAACGAGCCGTTTCGTTGAATTACCAAAGTGAAATAAGCGCGCAGTCATCCCAAGCAGTCATCGAATTCATTTTATTTACAAGATGGCCTCGTCACATATATTTAAGGTATATTATCTCCGCGTCAAAAATGAGGTACGGTGTGTAGCTTTTACATAGCATGCTACGGTTAAAATAACGGGAGAATATTCGACTTCTGTAGAAAGCTATGAACGTCATAAAGTTACAATGTCAATGACTCAGCATCTTTACCATTTCTACGGAGAATTTACAAACTATGTCAAACAATCATTTAGCTCGCCACAGTGACATACAGCTTTCAGTAAGATACACCTTTAGACATTCTGTTGTCTCCCTGTAAATACTGGCTATGCCAGGGTGCTATCGGGTGGTGCATTATGTTAAAATAATGGTCAAACAATGAAAATTCAAACTGCCTCACCTCTTCAAAATTATGCCATGTCTCGCCTATAAGTGTGTACATGGCGAGACTCCGCGCGACTGGAGCGGATTGGGGACTGGACACGAGAATAATATTCTAACGATGGATGACAGTTGTAGCTTCCGACTGATGAATACTAGGAAAATCAGGTCATAAATATCTTGTATTATACCTTTCTTAACTTAAATGTCCGATTTAATATTGAGTTTACCGCACTATCATAAACATATAGCGATTTACGTAGTGCATATAATAGACACGATTTTAGGCCGTACGTGTCTTTTACGGGATTTGCATTTTACATTGTTGTACGTTGTATTTTCGATAAGCACTTATATCTGACAAGTTGTCTAAATGCACATAACCATAACACATGTATACGTTTGCCGCAAACAGGTTGTACTGCGATCTTCATTATTAGTCAATTTCCCCAAACACAAGTACTTGCAACCAAAAACAAAACAAAGTCCTATATATTAATTTGGAGAATATGGACTACCTGCCCCCAACTGCCCCCAGTCTCGTTTTCGCGCGCGAGACTTACACGCCCTATAGAATGGTGTAGGTAAGTATATGAAGGGAAGTTGATCAAGGTCCCCATCAAGTTTCTATTTATAGCGGATCAACTAAACATTGAAATGTCCTTTTGAATTTTATAACTGCAATTGTTTTAATTAGTAGGCATCTATGCTGGATCAACCATTCGTATGATGAAGAAAATATTATGGCCGAAGTGATCCTCCATTTTTTTATTTAAAGGACATTTTAAAGGTCACTCAGGAAAACAAAGTCCATGGGAGCATGTTGTAACAGTTTTACAATTTGCCCCGAGAAGAGCGTTATATCCTGCCCCGACACCGCACAGTATATACATATATATATACACACATATAAATAAATAAATAAATAAATATATATATATATATAATATGTTGTAATGTTTTGTCTTTTTGCAAATATTTAAGTCAGTCCGGATACGACAAATGCACTGAAAACATCGAAGTGTTTTTGGCAAACACGGCAGAAATTAAAACATTTAAGAAGCACGATTTGGGCTCCCGGTCATTTGGCGATAATGAATATGTTAACATATAACAAATCAGAATGTGTATATTTATAGTCAGTGCGGTAGTATTTTATAGCGGCAGGATTGTTCGGCCCTTGGTAAAATAAAACAGATATGTGCACATATCCGGAAGTACAGGTCTGAATTTCCGGACGTGCGCGCTAACTTCTAAGGCTAGAGAGTTGATGCAGCAGTATTTTTCAGCAGCTGGATTTTCGCTACAATGTTATGCCTGCAAATGTTGCTGTCTTCTGAAATTAAAATGTGGGAGGGGATTTCCTATGGTCTCCCCTCACGCGGAGAATATGGATGGGCGCATCCCTTCCCTCCAACATCAATCGTCTCCCATGCTTCCAGTATTCGTCCACTTCGTCTCTCCATCCCCCGCCAGTCTTCCTTTAGATCGTTTCCCTTCGTAAGGTTTCCGGGTGATGGTCCGCGATGCCCATCGATTATCTCCTAATAGATCCTACACTGTCCATGTTCACTTCCGTCTTCTGACGGGTTCAATTACGTGTTTGAACTTCGTCTGGTGTATTACCCATTATCAATCCATCATTATTATCAAATATTCGGTAAACTTTTAAACAACCAGATTCAGATCATAAACAGGCTACTCTGAAGATGTCTGTGATATTATGCACATTTGCGGCGGCCACTGCAGTATGCTTGGCCATCCTCGTTGCTAGGCAAAATAACCACGTGTGGATCCCATACCTGTCAAGTCTACCGATTTGGTCGGGTGTCTCCGGATTTTAGACAGGTCTACCGATCTACCGATCGGGTTTTCTATGTAAGCAGTTTCTGCCGCAACTTCGAACATCAAAACATGAAAATGCTTATTCTTGCCGATAGATGGTGCTGTTATGAAGGCATTGCGTGCGTTGAGTATCTACACAGCGCGCGATTTGTCCTATGTTTATGTACTTCGCAAGTAGAACCTTGACCTGCGCCATTTTGAGGCACGCAACGCAAGAAGCAGGTGACGATAAAACAACAGAAGAAATAATTGATCATGGCAGAAAGGAAGAAGGAACCAGATCAAGATAAGTACCAAGATAAATGGACGGTCGAGTACCCGTGGGTATGTAAAAGTCGACAAGGTATCGAGCTTGCCTTTTGCAAAGTGAATGTGATAGACATCAAAGTGGATCACGGAGGCAAGAATGATTTGAAGAAGCATTCAACCATAAAGAAACGCACCGGCTGCATAAATCGCAGGACACCATAGCTCCTGTAACGAACTTTTGTTTACAGTGAATGCAATTACAGAAGATGTAATTCGAAGCGAAACTCTGTTCACAAATTTCTTTGGCATTGCAGGGGCACAACTTGCCGTTTGCTGTGGCAGAACATTTTACACGCCTATGCAATTGCAAGCAAATGTTCCCAGATTTGAATATACCAAGAAATCCTCCTGTAGCCGAACCAAGACGACGATGTCGATGATTGTCAAAAATGCCATCGCTCCAGCTTTGGAAGAAGAACTTGTTAAACAGTGCAACACTGGGCCTTTTTCATTCGGGTGTGACGAATCTAATGACACTAACCAGCAGAAAACTCTAGCAATTGTGGTTAAATACTTTGACGAGGTGAGGGAAAGAGCAAACACAGGATTCCTGGACATGTCAATCTGCAATATTGGCACAGCACAATCCATATTTGACCATTTAGATGCCACATTCGAAGCAAAGGGAATTCCCTGGAAGAATGTAGTGGCCTTCATAAGTGATAATTGCAACACAATGGTAGGGAAGAGAAACTCTGTTGTGACCAAAATCAAGGAGAGAAACTCTGCAGTGTTTGACATTGGCTGTGTGTGTCACTTGGCCAATCTATGTACAGTGGCAGGAGTCAAGGCCTTACCTGTGCCTGTGGAGGATCTCCTAGTGGATGTGTTTTACCATTTACAGCACAGGTAATTAAATTTGTATTTTTCAATAAGGTAAACATATTGGAATTAAACACTTAAGTTACCAGAAGTGAGAACTAACCAAAAGACTTGACACTACAAATCTGATGACCGTGACATCGTCTGTGTTTATGGACTAACTCTTGGTGTTCATGTGAAATGCTACTCGTCTTGTGATGTTTTCAGTATTTGTCCCAATTGTATAGCCTGTGATCTAGTGGATAACACCTGTTATTCACAATGTGATAATAACAGTGTGATAATTTGTTCAATGTTGGACTGACAGAACATTGTTTCTTGTTATTTTTTATTTCTTCTACATCGAGGCCTGTAAATTGGATTTATTTGCAGGTTGTTTGGTTTAATTGTGATGATGTGCTAATAAAATCATGGAAATTTGTTTTTCTTGTTATTTCATTCATAATGTCATGGGTATTACTATTCCAAGCATGCGTCCGCAAAGGTCGCGTTGACCCGTTCGTGGTTGGCGTAACAGCTCGCGCGCAATTATACCACCTGACTTCGCCAGCCGTTGGAACAGCGCAAATATCAGTCCCAATTTGAAGACGGATACACAAGTGTCGGGAATCCCAATATAATGACCCTATCACATCCTAAATGTCGAATGTAGCACTGAAATGTTTATGCTGAAATCACCCAAAATATTATATCATATGGCCTGTCAGACCAGAAGCCGACCACACTCCTGGTGGGCGATTTCATTGGCTGATTTTAAGTGTATTTGTTAAAAGGGATTATCGTACTTGTTGATCATTCCGTTCCATCGATTAACATGTCAATGAAATGCTGAATTTCCGCACAGGAACGAATGAAAAGATCAAGTGTGAAGTTTGAAGAAGATATAAAACATCAACACACTTATTAACGTTTTAGAGGGAGCAGTAGCGTTTCATATTTCCTCAATACTGTAGAACTAATTCAAAAAACATGACACAAAGAAAGCAACAACAATATTAATATTGTATTTAAAGTATTATATTGCACCGTTCACATTTGCTTAGCCAGAATACATGAACACGGCAATTATGGTCTATCAAAAGAATCTTTCTAAAGACATCGGTATAGTTTTGTCAACGTCACTTTTAAAAAGTAACGCATATTGATAAATAAATATCACACATTAATTGTTTGCAGCATAAATGCCTGGTAACATTTACAAACGAATTAAGACAATTATTATTTAGAATAAATTATTAAATTGCATTTAAAGTGAAAACGTTTTACAGTTCCAGAAGGACATGTAACTAATAAGATCATACGTAGTTATCTGTCGCTTGACCAGTACAAGCCCTAGCATGTCAGTGCGTGTCGTCTTTCAACATGTGAATGAGACGAATGTTGAACAGTGGGAGGTCAACGGAAGAGTTCAGCTTAGTCCATGCTCAGTTGGTATCGTCAAACACTAATTCTTCTTCGTCACTGTAGACCCCGACTTGTCCCTCGTTGTGTTCTTCTTCGGTTGATTCATGCAGCTGTCGCTGTATTTCGTTGACGAACATGTCATGTTCCTTGCTCGACGAAGTGACGAGAAAAGTACGATTGTCACGGTTGAGTGACTGCTTTGCGGCCACTCTGAAATGATGCGACAAACGATAGATGAAGAAATCGTACTCGTACATCCGGGGCGGATCTATGTAGTGAAACGTGATGGCGTAGTTGCTGATGCTAGAAATGACTAGGAACATATATATATATATATATATATATATATATATATATATATATATATATATATATATATATATATACAGAGTTTACTTGTATATATATATAATATATGTGCATAATATATATATATATATATATATATATATATATATATATATATATATATATATATATATATATATATATATATATATATATATATTATATATATATATATATATATATATATATATATATATATATATATATATATATATATATATATATATATATATATATATATATATATATATATATATTGCATTGAATAACAGCATATATTAACATGTTCAATAACAATAGCAGTATACATACATGTGCCAAGACTTACTAAAAATGGGTGACGGGTATTGTTATGTTGGTCTGACTGAAAAACAATTTACTCCGAAAGACCTGTTTTTAGCACAAAGACCCATAGCATACTTTGTGAAGAAAACTGCAGCTTTTGTTTAAATAAAAACTACAATAAAATCTACCTAACACATGTGACCTTAACTTAGATTCTAATATTATATACACGTGTGTGAGTTCATCGAGTGTGTGCGTGTGTGCGTGTGTGCGTGTGTGCGTGTGTGCTTGTGTGGGTGCGTGTGGGTACGTGTGGGTGCGTACATGCACGCGTGATTGCTTGTATAATTATGTAATATGTCTAATATTAAATATAACAATGTCACACGTAAATAAAATGAGCGCTGAGAAGATATGAATCTGACAAACCTTTCTGGCACCAAAAGCGTCATATCTGTAGTACCATCTTGGATATGCGCCTCTTATGTGTCTGATCAATGGGAAACAGTGAAACCGACTGCGTCCCAGGGCATCTCTCGTATCGCCAGTGTACACGCCCAACGAATGCAAGCACCTTCCCACCTCCACGTCTTCGGCACCTTGGTCTTCAACGCAAGAATACTTGTCTCTTGATCCGAGCCTGCCCAGAGCTTCACGGCTCAACACGTAGCCACCGCCCCCGCTGTTGTAACCCTGGGGTAGGAACTTCTTGAAAATGTGACCAAAGTACACCGGTTCCGACGAGCTTCTCGACGACAGGAAGTAACGCAAGTTGTCAACGATAACGTAAGTGTCGTCATCGACCTTCATAAACCAGTCAGCGTCATCGTAGTGGTGTTCAAAGACGTAGTCGAACGCCTTCATCGACTTCGCCGTTAGGTGTTCTCTTCCCGTCGGCACGTTGATGTCGATCGTCGGGAATTTGTCGTCTCTGCTGTCGCTCGCGAACAGCAGCTTATCGCAGCGACGTCCCCACGTGGCACGCACGTGACGTGCTTTCGTTTGCAGGTTATCTCTAGACGTCATCACCCAGCAGAGCAAGCGGACCTGGGGGTAGGGCTTCTTCGGAACAGAGCCGTCACCTGAAAATACACACGCGCACACACACACACACACACACACACACACACACACACACCACAGCACACACACCACACACCACACACACACACACACACACACACACACACACACACACACACACACACACACACACACACACACATACACACACACACACACACACACACATATATATATATATATATATATATATATATATATATATATATATATATATATATATTGATAAAACTACGTAATGTGTTTTATTTTTAGTTGTTGATTATTGTGTGATTGTTGCCGTTTTATCTAGAATTGTGTAGGTGATTGTGGATGCATAGTGTATGTAAAGACCCGTTCAACGTCATGCCAAATTCTATTCAAAATTCTAACAGTATTACAATTCAAACACTGTTTTTACAACACATACTTTCGGTGTAGACAAAGGAGCAATTGTCGTGCTAAGACGTTGGCATGGGAATATAATATGTATCTTTTCTGTCTGAAAATGTCATCATCACCTATAAGTAATATGTTACGCTAAACCTTTAGCTATAATCGGCACAACAGTCAGTCAGTTTTCAAAACCCAGACACACTAGTTGCACAAATACAACTCGAGGTCATCTGCATATCTCATATGATTCATAATATTGCAGACGTTCCATTTATAATTTGGTAAGATGTACGTCTTCCATGTAAACATTATACAAAAATATGGTGTTTAGTTGAATTACCTTTCGGTGTATTGATATTTATCTCGTTCAAAGCATCTGGATAATTGTCAATGTACGTTTCTAGCAGAGTGTAGTGGTTCAATAAGTTCTTGTAGTTGGTTGAGAAACTTGCGACGACAAACCCTGCGATGAGGCCGACGCTAAAGTGAAAGATACGCTTCCGGTCCGACATGTTGAACACCTAATTTAGCTGGCCCGATCAGACGACTTCCGGAACTGAGCGACGACGTCAATTACGAGGACCTCTGTAACGAAATCACATTCAAAACGGGGCCATAAATTCAGGACAAGAGCGTCCACAAATAAAAGTGCAAGAAAACGGGCACAACGATGTTTGCAAGTAATGCACAGAGCATAAAACAAGTGTATACTTAATGATAATTACGCCAGCAAATGTGTTGACTTGTTTTTCTTTAATCTGCGTTTTCCTCTCCATTCATGTAAATTATCAGGACACAAAAGACACATGTTTGTATATGTACCTAAAACAGTTAATATAAACTAACCATGTGCAATTAAGTCAAAAGCTTGACGTCAATATACTCCAAATGATACAAAAATATATAACAACATGTTCGCTGGGTACTCTCTGGTGGGACAGCTTGGCTTCAGCACTGGATCTAGAGAGATGTTACAGACTGCACCAACATCTACAGAACTCGTATAGAGTCGACGTATGTAGGCCGCTAGAGTTGTTGTAGAAAGATGTCCACGTCGCTCGCTGTAAATGGAGATATGTGAACCACTTTTGGTGGCTAGACTGACTGGACTTTCGTCGCAATCCAGACAACATGGTGTTGCAGTCACACCCAAATCCTGTTTAAGACAATTGCCAAATGAATACATTCAGACCAAAAATAGCGCCATGCTGCTTTGAAATCCTTTGTGTGTAGGTAGGTATGGCATTCTTCTATTTTATAACACATAAGTTCACAGGATTCACCAGTAGTAACTTTCGTAGTTCTAAATAATAGTAAGCCTCCGTAGTATTGGTAAAACACGAAGACGCGCCAAGCCAGCAAGTACTAAACGCCCACAATATAATTATACAAGATGTAGTTTTTTGTATCGTCGGTTCATATGTTTCAACGATAACCTCAACATTTTAAAAAACGTTTAAAATTCTATATCTACATTTCATTACAAATGTGTTTTATTAATAACTTATAACCCTGACAACATATCGACAAAATAATCCGCGTACGTGGTGTTCCTAGTTTAGGCTCCTAATATTTATTATCCGTATATGACATGGGCATGAATATTCGGTTCAGTTCGTCAGACTTTGGTTTTATCCGACGAATTAATTGTGCTTAGCGTGGTTCGCTGCGCCTGCATGCGTATTCATTATAAGCTGCGGGCTGCATAATTAATAACCAATATGGAAGTAAGCTCAGTGATTCACACAAAAAACACAGTGTATCGGGTTGTTCCGAGGATAATACCCAAGTTATGTATTGATTTACAAAGTATAGTTTTGTCATGTTTTGATATAGTACACTCCAATGCTGATAATTAAGCTTCAACAGAATATCTAAATGTAGATAACAAAATATGTTTAGTGTAATTTATCTAGCGTGTGTATTTATTAGCGTATATTAGCGTTTTCCTCCAAGTCGACATGAACCTGTAGCCACGGACTTTTAGAATATGATGTGATGTCTGTATAGTTTCTAAATACCAGATATCTCTACTGTCATTGGCGTTTTAAAATTGTTGTGTTATTTCGACTCCGCAACACGCATCTATGACACGTAGAATATAAAACAATTGGGCGTTGATCTTCCAATATTATCTTAACGTCGTCGATGCGTGGAGACAACGCGAATTAATCTTCTACCTATCAGTTTCTATTGCCTTTTGATTTTTTGCTTGTTCACACAGTATATATTGGTATCAGTCTGATATGTGATCAAATGGACTCCATCATGACTCTTCAGAATAAATCTGGTAAGATTCGAGAGCACCACATAATGTGTTTTCCTTCTCTAAATTCGTAAGGATTTAAATAAACGATAAATGCTGCGAGTTTTACAAGTATATGGCACTGTTTAATTAAATATCTGACACTGAATTAAAATATCCATTCCGTAATAAAACGTCTCGCTCAACAGAAACTTCTAGTACAACATTACATTCCCATACTAGTACTTTTCTAAGCTGGAACATAAACAAACAAATAACATGAAAAAGCTCTTCCACTAGAAAATATATTTTTAATATATAATATTATTGTAGTAGCGTAATAGTTAGGTTTTAACCATAGGGCCATCCGAAAGGCATTTCTGCTAGTAGATAGAAACTAATAACTTTAAAATGGTGGCCAAGTAAACCCATTGGATACTTCGTTATTCTGCGTCAGCGACGTCTCCAGTCGAAATATCGTGTCTTTAACTAAGCGTGACGGCAAATGCAAACCTGTAACATTGTCTTACGAGAGAGGACGAGTTTTACATGAAACTTGTAACTACTTCAATCAAACTTATCTAAACATGTGTTTACATAAGTTGAAATAAATAAGTGTTAGTATCTAGGCTTGGATAGTTGCCACATCAGTATGTTTCGCTAAAGTTTCTTACGAAAATTGCATCTTTATCACATAGTAACGTAGCTTAAGCCGGCATGAATTAAGGTCAAGGCCGTCCAGCATGTTCATGGTATATAGGTGATGTAGACTAAGATGTGAGGAGCCGGTAATATTTAGGCCTATATCGCAAAAATGCATGCTAACAAAACACTACGCAAAATTACAATAAATGAACAATAGTACAATACGTAACGTAGTAAAGACACAGCAAAAGAACGTCATATTAAAATTAATGATTAATCGGAATTACCGGTTGGTGTCAAACTGTGTTTTGCACCGCCACCAAGCGTGAATAATTGGCTTACTAAATTTAGATACTCTGTTGAAGCTTATCAGCACTGTACTTACGGCATCTTCACTGATACTAACTTATTAGTGTCACCAAATAAGTGTTTTCTGAAATACATAAAATTATCGCAAGATGTAAGAACAAGATGGCTTCACGCACCAAACGGAAGCACTTACTTCGCCGGCCGGTTTTTATATGAAATACCATTAGTAAGTCTAAGAAATACCAAACTCAGTGAGGCCAGAAACACAGATGAGGTGGGGCTGAATGGTTTGCCATGCCTACAAACCTAAACTAATTCCTGCACTCGTGTTGACCCTTGATAATCCGGTTTTGTTTTGGTTATAGAACTAGAAGTTTGTCTTGCGAATATGTCAGACTCACTGCAACAAAATATAACACCGCTTTTCATTGGCTTATTACCAATACAATTTCCATATCTCAGTTTCTGGGAAGTTCATGTATCGTACGGCAAGGTGGCAGCACGAGCGCATTTATAATCGTATAATCGATGACTTCCAGCACCCGGCAAGGTTCTAGTATCTATATATGTTGTGGTTACAACGTTATGTTCTTATTTGTTGATAGAAACAATGTTATGTATGATTACATGTTTCGTACTTTACATTTTAGGAAGGGTATATGGAATTACTTACGTTATATAATATGTAATGCATAATAATGTATAGATATATATGTATACATAATATATAAATAATAATACATTATGTATTTATATTATTATGAATTATATATTACAACGTAAGTAATATATATATATATATATTATATATATATATATATATATATATATATATATATATATATATATATATATATATATATGTGTGTATATATATATATTATATTATATGTTGTAATAATGTTTTGTCTTTTGATTTTTTTAGGTGAGTCCGGATTCGACAAATGCACTGAATTTAGTGAATACATCGAAGTTGTTTTAGCTAAAACGGCAGAACATTTAGAATGCACGATTTCTGCTCCGGGTCAGTTGGCGATAACATATAACAAATCAAATGGCCACGGGTCTCCGTGAAGCTGGGGATTGACCGTAGTCAAATTATACAATTATACCACCTAACTTTGCCAGTCGCTACCGCGTCAGCCATTGGAACAACGCAAATATACGTCCCAATTTGAACATGGATAGACAATAGTCGCGAATCCCAATATAATGACCAAATCACATCCTAAATAGTGCATGTAACACGAGCAGCGGGTGGCTGAAATCACCCAAAATATTATATCACATGGCCTGTCACACCAGAGGCCGACAACGCTCTTCGTGGGCGATTTCATTGGCTGACTTTAAGTGTAGTTTTTGAAAGGGATTATCGTACTTGCTGATCATTACGTTCCATCGATTAACATGACAATGACTGAAAAGATACTGAAGAAGACAAAAACACCAACACATCTATAGACGTTTTAGAGGGGAGCAACAGTGTTTCACATTTCCTAAATACCATAGGACTAATTCAACAAACTTGACACAAAGAAAGCTATAACAATGTTAATATTTTATTTAAAGTAATACATTTTTACTATATTGCATCTGTTAACATATATTAATACTAACGATAATAAGGTATAATTATTATCACTTCGTTTGCAGTAATCACCTGTGTGTGAATTGTATTATCTTATTCTGTAATCATTCGGAATGCCATCCAGTATACACTATATATGCAGCATAATCCCAACATAGACTAATCATAGACTATACGGTTATACAAGTCTTACACTTCACGACATTTATAGTAACACGTTAGACACAAACAAACGTTACATAATTTCACATATACTTCACATTTAAGCACTATCACAAGTTTTACTACACGTGTACATTACAATGCAAGACAGCTGAACGCCCTAGCATCGCAGTAGGAACATTTAAACGTCGGAATAATTAACCAGAAATCACAACTTTAACTGATAATGCTCCAGTTCACAATCTACTCAGAACACATGAGCACGTGTGGAACTTCTCTAGCAGCAAACACAGTTATGAAACACAGCCGTCTACACAAGGTCAAGTTCGTTGTGGATGGATTCGTCAAGTTTCGCGAGGACGCGGTTCTCGTAGTCTCGCAGCTTCTGCAGGGGAGAGTATTCCTTGGTCGGCGGCTGGGTGGCATAGTATTTATCCAGCGGTACGTGGGTGGCGCCACCGTAGAAGTCAAGCAGACATACACCTCTCAACTGCAGCTTGTAAAACCTCCACCCTAAATGATGTACAAGACAAAGATAACTCAGAACCCATCTCAATACTGCATACATTGGAAGGAAGCTCTGTAAGGGATCGTTGCAGTGTTCTCCTGCTCTATGATAAATGATAATCCACCTTGTGGATTTTTAAGACACCTCGCCCAAAATATACCGATATTGCCATGTCATAGCTACGTGCTGCTGAATATTACAAGTAATGCAACAAATACGTTTACTTGCTAACTTATAATTTCTTTCCCAACTATGTCCCAGGGAATAGGTTAAAACACACTTCATAATGCACCATTTTGAAGCTAGTTTAAACAAATATTTCCCACAGACCCTGTTGCACCTCTCTCTCTCTCTCTCTCTCTCTCTCTCTCTCTCTCTCTCTCTCTCTCTCTCTCTCTCTCTCTCTCTCTCTCTCTCTCTCTCTCTCTCTCTCTCTCTCTCTCTCTCTCTCTCTCTCTCTCTCTCTCTCTCTCTCTCTCATGGATTTGGGGGCAGGGTGATATGAGAGGTGAGGACAAATCTCGTGGGTTTGGGGGCAGGGTGATATGAGATATGAAGACAAACCTCATGGGTTTGGGGGCAGGTTGATATGAGAGGTGAGGACAAATCTCGTGGGTTTCGGGGCAGGGTGATATGAGAGGTGAGGACAAATCTCATGGGTTTTGGGGCAGGGTGATATGAGAGATGAAGACAAATCTCATGGGTTTGGGGGCAGGGTGATATGAGAGCTGAGAACAAATCTTGTGGGTTTGGGGGCAGGGTGATTATGAGAGATAAAGACAAATCGCATTGGTTTGGGGGCAGGGTGATATGAGAGATGAAGACAAATCTCATGGGTTTGGGGGCAGGATGATATGAGAGATGAAGTCAAATCTCATGGGTTTGAGGGTAGGGTGATATGAGAGATGAAGACAAATCTCATGGGTTTGGGGGCAGGATGATATGAGAGGTGAAGACAAATCTCATGGGTTCTAGGGGCAGGGTGATATGAGAGGTGAAGACAATCTTCACACTGGTCAGTGTCAATCCTACTTGTATTGTCTTTGGACGAATGACAGTAATTACATTTTCAGCTAAAATATCAAACAACATGCTGTGCTACCCAACTTTCCATAGGAACAGACAGCCTATTGTAAAACTTAGGAATGCAAGCACACACATACACACATGAAACCACCTACGCACACACGCACAAACACACTCACAAACGCAAACACATGGTATGACACAGGTCATTATAAACTGCAGAAATCCACTAGGATGGGTTTCGTAATGCCCACACATACCACAAACTCAGGTGATTTGCCATGAATCTGATACCACTGTAAACTGTAGTTATATAGGTAGATTATCTCTGCAGGCACTCTGAAATACTGGCGTATGCATACACACGCATGCATGCACGCACTAACACACACAAGCACCCACATACAGACACATATAAACACACTCATGACTTTAATAGATCTCGTAAGATTGATCCGGGGGCAACAGTTTTTAAAAGTAAACACACACACACACACACACACACACACACACACACACACACACACACACACACACACACACACACACACACACACACACACACACACACACACACACACACACAAACATACACAAGTATGCACTATGCACACACATAGGCCATTATTTAGTGCGAGAATAGAAATGCATGATCCGATATGATCTACCAACTGTGAAGGGTGGGAAAATGCACTCATGATCTGAGTTGATTTACCTTGACATTAGGGCTGGTGTGTTGAGAGTGGGAATACATGGGTTGACTTACCATGGTAAGCAGGCCACTTAGCCATTGCTGGGTGCCGCGTAAACATCGCCTTCTTTGCAAACACTTCCTCTTTCCCAGTCACTGGCACCACCTGAACACATGGACCACAGGTGACACAAGAGCACAGTGTGTGTATGGGGGTGTGGGTGGTGGGTGGGTGGGTGTGTTTGTGTGTGTGAGTGTATGTGTGTGGGTGTGTGTATGTGTGGTTGGTGTGGATGTGTGTGGATGTGTATGGGTGTGTGTGTGTATGTATATGGGTATATGTATGGATGGTGTGGGTGTGTGGGTGTGTATGTGCGCATGTGTGTGGGTGTGTGTGTGTTGGTGTGTGTATGTGTGTGTATGTGTGTATGTGTGTGTGGGTATGAGTGTGTTGGTGTGTGTGTATAGGTGTGTGTATGTGTGGGTGTGAGGGTGTATGTGTGGATGTTTGTATGGGTATGTGTGGGTGTGTGTGTGTGGTGGGGGTGAATGTATGGGTGTATGGGTATGTGTGTGTGTGTGGGTGTGTGTGTATGGGTGTGTGTGCATGTGTGCCTGGGTGTGTGTATGTGTGTGTGTGGGTATGAGTGTGTTGGTATGTGTATGTAAGTGTATATATACCTATGTACATGCATGTGAGAACTGATTGTCTTCAAGCCGATGAATACCAATATGGTTTTTAGACTGTGTGACATTTAATTTGAGTTACAATTGATGTCAATCACTGAAGGCAGATACAATTTTCACAGACATTCTCAGATGTTACAGACTTTGCATTAATACATGAATAATTGTTGTCTGATTATTCAACAGTCATGTATGGTTTTAGACTTTTTACATATTAAAATCACCTTCTTAATACCATCATGCAATGTTTCACATTGTTACTACTTAACCCAGATTGTATCACTGGCATGAGATCAAGATTAATATTGGATGGGCTGAGCCAGAGATTCAACACCACTGTGACACTGTGACGTCAAATTGTGACACAAGAGGCACCAACTGTGGTGTGCCATAAATAGTATTTTCGGGCTCTCCAAAATGTCAAATTTACAATCCCAGAGACTCGCCAACATTCAAACTGACTGGGGAAAGCCAAGCATGTTTGTACACACCTATGGACCATTCTCAACTCGACCTACCTTTCCATACAGGATCATACGAGCACATAAGGGTTCTTCGATGTCATACCCCTGGTCTCGGCAGTAGCTGCTCTCAGCCTGAGTCATACTGAAAGATATCGTGTTGTTGTACGCAAGGTTCTTGTAGGTGTCGGAGATGTTGGCAATGTAGAAGTAAGGGATTCCAGTGCTCTGGTCCATCGTGCCGTCAGCAAAGCTCTGGAGGGTGCCGAAAGGGATGTAGCCATACTCAGGGGAGATGGCAGACACAATGCCGTAGTCGGAATAGTGTGCCAGGTAGCGTGCTGCAAACAACATGAATGAGATCATTACAGCTTATCTATTGCTTGATTTTGTATCGTTTCGACTGAAAAAACATCGCAAGCCTTGTGTGCCCCAGTTCTTTCTGTTGTGTGCATACCTGGACATAGAAAGTAACCACGGAATCGTTGTGCATAATAATTTATGTGTATTAGTTGCAGCATGGCTGAACACTTCCAAGCGATGTTGAGATGACGTTCGTTTGAACAAGTCTGTCAGAGAGGAAACGATTCAGGAATGCTGTGCTTTAGAATAGATAAGAACCTAATACAATAACAAATTTGTCAAATGGCCCATAAAGCCCTTAACCCATTAGCACTCAGCCGATTTTAACATGAAGCCTGTGCCGCCTCAAATATTTGACCTAGATGTTTACAAATATTGCTTGCACCATTGTCTTTGCTCTAGCACCTTTATTATTCAATTCTCACAATTGCATGTTGTGTGCATGTTGTAGATAATAAAAGTACCTACACAGTGGCGTCAAAACTGTTGTTGTAACTTTAAAATATGTTGATTGACAATAAGACATTTTGAAACATTTAAAAAAAAACATACTTTGTTGCGGCGTAACTTTTTATGCTTGGCTTTTACTGCTACAAGTTGGGTTTATTTAAAAGAACATTAAATTATCTACACACTTGTTATAATACGTTACACATTTTAGCTGTATATGTGGCCAACCTCCTGGCTGGAGGTAATTTTTAAATGTCCAAAAACAAAACCTATTGCTGTAAATATTTTGAAAACACGGTAAATATTTTTGAGAACGGAAGTATCCAAAATAGCCACAATTTTATGTTATATGTCTAGACAGGTTTCACATTTATTGCATCTCTTAATCACTAGATGCAACCACATAAACCAAATTCAAATGGTGTATTTGCTGGCCGGCTATGGCCAACCTGAGGAGATTCGGGGTGACCATCAATGCCTGACTTGAGTGCTAATCGGTTAAGCGATGACACATCTTTAAACTATGGAAATACCAAAGCTTTGTATATTTTAGAAGGATCACAGTTGACTGGGCATGTCAGTTTGACACAAAAAATGCAAATTACCCAAGAGTAACTAAACATGCACATATATACAAGATAACTCATTTAAGGTTACATCATTTTATTTACTTTCTTTACATTTATGACGTCATATAGTCAGCGCAAGAGGCAATGAAATAGACAGTGAGATTGCCAGATATTGGGACAGAACACAAATAAAACGTGGTTGTCTATTTGTCTTTATCATAACTCAAGTTGACTGTATATACACAACTTCCATTATAACCCACAGACTCGGCAGACGTGTTTTTCTGATCTAGTTTTTGTTGTTATAATTTAGCAGTTACAGGAGGAAATGTGTTTCAAAATATATTCTGGCAGATTAAATGTGTCAAATGGACAAAGGCATCATGTCTTCATGCTTCCTTTGCGTCATGACGTTATTTCGATTATCCTAGCCCATTACTGCAGCAGTTTTCTTTATGTGAGACTGCTGAATTCTAAAGTTGTTTCTGCTCTTTACAAACACATCATAGCATTATATATGTTAGCCTATATTTAGTTTATAATGCATAATATAATTTTGCAATGAAATATGAATCGAGAAACCTTCATTTAAGATAGGAGCACTGCATTGCATGAAAACTAACAAGCCAAAGAAGGTAAAGTGGATGTGAATTTGGCTGGCAATCATTTGAAGTTGATGTGAATTTGGCTTGCAATTAGGTAAAGTGGGTGTGAATTTGGCTTGCTATCATTTGAAGTTGATGTGAATTTGGCTTGCAATCAGATAAAGTGGGTGTGAATTTGGCTGGCAATCATTTGAAGTTGTTGTGAATTTGGCTTGCAATCGGGTAAAGTGGGTGTGAATTTGGCTGGCAATCATTTGGAGTTGATGTGAATTTGGCTTGCAATCGGGTAAAGTGCATGTGAATTTGGCTGGCAATCATTTGAAGTTGATGTGAATTTGGCTTGCAATCAGGTAAAGTGGGTGAGAATTTGGCTGGCAATCATTTGAAGTTGATGTAAATTTGGCTTGCAATCAGGTAAAGTGGGTGTGAATTTGGCTGGCTATCATTTGAAGTTGATGTGAATTTGGCTTGCAATCGGATAAAGTGCATGTGAATTTGGCTGGCAATCATTTGAAGTTAATGTGAATTTGGCTTCTAATCAGGTAAAGTGGGTGAGAATTTGGCTGGCAATCATTTGAAGTTGATGTAAATTTGGCTTGCAATCAGGTAAAGTGGGTGTGAATTTGGCTGGCTATCATTTGAAGTTGATGTGAATTTGGCTTGCAATTGGGTAAAGTGCATGTGAATTTGGCTGGCAATCATTTGAAGTTGATGTGAATTTGGCTTGCAATCGGGTAAAGTGGATGTGAATTTGGCTGGCAATCATTTGACGTTGATGTGAATTTGGCTTGCAATCAGGTAAAGTGGGTGTGAATTTGGTTGGCAATCATTTGAAGTTGATGTGAATTTAGCTTGCAGTCAGGTAAAGTGGGTGTGAATTTGGCTGGAAATCATTTGAAGTTGGTGTGAATTTGGCTTGCAATCAGGTAAAGTGGGTGTGAAATTGGCTGGCAATAATTTGAAGTTTATGTGAATTTGGCTTGCAATCAGATAAAGTGGATGTGAATTTGGCTGGCAATCATTTGAAGTTGATGTGAATTTGGCTGGAAATTATTTGAAGTTGATGTGAATTTGGCTTGAAGTCACTGTCAAAATAGATGTGAATTTGGCTCGCAATTATTTGAAGCTGATATGAATTTGATTGGCGATCAGGTGAAATGGATGTGATTTTGGCTGGAAATCAGGTGAAGTGGATGTGAATTTGACTCATACTTGTTATTTGAAAAGTGTTGGCTCTGGCAGAAAGTTGCTCTTATGTTAAAAATAAAATCCATAATGTAATAAAAACTTATTATGCCATGAAGGTAAATGTGTGTGCATTTAATAATTAATTTTTTTTATAAATAAGAATTAACGAACACTGAATAAATAAAATACAAATTAATATTTAAAACAGTTTCTAAATCATAATTTGGATTTAAAAATTGCGATTGGTTAATTGCTTATAAATGAACAAATTGTAATCAGATAATGCACACAGCATTGTAGTGATATCTATACACATAAATAAACACACAATAAACTGCAGAAAATTGGGCTCATAGGAACGTGAGAGATTTGTCATTACACACCCATCTTGGCCTTCTCCTGCCATTTGGGGGGTGGAGGCCAGGTCGTTGTGGTGGCCAAGGCTGTTGACACCACGCACAGGAGAACCACACACTCTAGAGGAGACATCGTCGGTCACTGTAACATAGAATGGCATCTTATATAAAACACTCTAGATGCACTCTGGTCGCACTCTCAGTACTTAAGTGGTCCGTCTGCTTACGAGTGTGTACATAGATGTTATGTATCCAAAATTAGTCCCACACAAAATACCTTCATCGGTATACAACCGAACATGTATCAATGTGTATTCTGGCTAAATGCTGTGTCATGCCAATAGTGTACTAGGTACTACTGTATTGTTGTTCTGCTTTTCTTTCCTCGTATTACGGCAATTGACTAGCGTTGATACTATATAATCCTCACGAATGCATGCTATAGAGGCGTTTAGGTAGTATCCTATTATTTTGTGTCCAAACCGCCCATCTAGACATCTGTGTTTGTATGTGACAATCCACTGTAAACATCCACAGAGTGAACAATCTAAAGCTTTTAAAAACAAGATTGCTCCACAAGTTTCTGTCCCTCCAGTGAGAGACTTCTTAAATCGGTTTTCTGGTTATGATCACCAGATGGCACCATGTGTCACTGGGCCAGCGGAATTTGCTGTAAACAAGATCTACAAGTATCTGCACATCCAATTACCCATGCATCCACTGTCATTTTAGCCTGTCCAAAATTTGTGTAAATCTTTTCATCATGAAATGATCTGAGATAGAACAATGTTTCATGCATTAGCTGCGCAGACTTTATTTAAATGTTACCCAAATATGTTCACTTTAATGTGACCGGTATGTATGAACTATGTACATATAACAAATTCTTTCTGCACCAACTGGTCAAATGAAGTGTGGGTCCAAGACGCCACTAAAATGTCTCTGACCTAGTTGTTACAACTCATCTAAATGTTGATCTCTGGTGCAAAGTTGTTGCTGGCATAAGTAACCGTGAAGCTGTCTTACTCTCTATTAACAAAAAGCCAAACCTACACAAGGAAAGTATATCGATTTGGTAGAGCAGATATCCCCAGCATGAAATCACACATGACAGCCTTATATGGGATCAAAATCTTCCTGACATCCCAATCTCAATAAGTAGTGGTTGACAGTGATTGGTTCACGTCTTTTCCAACAGCAGGGCTGGGGTAAATTCAAAAAGAATTGGAATTGATCAGTCCAATTTCAATTCAATTATGGAATTGGATCGGAAATTGGAATTGAAAGATTTGGAACAAAATTAATTGAATTGGAACTGAAAGATTTTGTACTGAATTGGAATTGAAATATATTAAATTGGAACTGGAATTTAATGAAAAAGAATTGTGCATCTGATATCCTTGTGACGCTGTGATGGATATTTTACAGACATTTGGGAGTATTTATGTGCATGCAATGGTGTTTAATGATAACAATGTTGGACAATGAAGCTGCTAGTCAAATAATTAATCAGTGGATGAAGCTGATGAATGGGAACTCAAATAGGCTTGTCCTATTGCCTTGTGTGAACGAGTGCTAGCTGGGGACTGCTTCATAGAACCATTGGAATTACCCAGATAACCATCACACCTTTCCCAGTATCACAAGCAAGCAAATACCTGGACTACCCAGTGAAGTCCGGATAGCTCCAAACAGTCCAAAATGTAACCAGTTAAAATCAAAAAATTACCAATGCAAACATAAGCACAGTGAAGAATGACAATCCTTATAGATTATAACCAGAATGTGACAGCCATCATTTATATAAATGTTGTAAAAAATAAGTATATAATTATACCCAGAAGCCACTCAGTGGTTTTATATGTTCTTCCTAGCTACTCTATCACTTTGTAACACCTTGCCTGTATTGATGTATAAACACTAGTTGATGCATTGAAATATATCTTTTTTTCTGCATGGTTCATTATGCTACGTGTCAGTGAGTCAACATCATTTTAATGTGCTGATCTAGTGTTTCAACAAAATTACAATAACATGCTGTATCACCCCCCCCCCCGTATGCACTTTAAATGCATCATTTTATGGTTAACTTCTGTTATGTGAATTGGAGCGGGAACTGGAATTGGAATTTAATTATTATAGATTTAATTTGAATTGAAAAAAATTGAATTGAAAGAAATTTTATTGAAAATGAAAAAAAAAGAATTCAAAGAAATTGAATTGGAATTGAATAAAAGGATTTGAAATTAATTGGAACGGGAATTTGAATTAATTGAATGGAATTGACCCCAGCCCTGTCCAATATGAATGGCGTTTCTAAGATCTGTCTTTTTGCAGATATATCCTTTACAGAACCATTTCGAACCCAGCCAGTTCAGTAACTCTCCAAGGAGACCTGAATAAATTCCAAAAATGGTTTGACATATAGCAGTTTAAATTTAACGACAAGAAATGCACACCATGCAAATTACCTTCCGTCGCAAG
>JAODUO010000246.1:165000-182500 GCA_025642075.2 Ridgeia piscesae | reverse complement strand
GTGTGTGTGTGTGTGTGTGTGTGTGTGTGTGTGCCGATGTCCTAGATGGAGGACATCGGCTGTGGTCAGGCATGGAGAGAGATGGGCTCCGCCATGCGACATCCGCCCAAGATATGCCACATGATGATAAAGGCAACCTACAGCTATGCCAGAACTATCGTACCATCAGCCTCATCAGCCACCCGAGCAAAGTTATGCTGAAAATCTTGCTGAACCGACTGAAGCCGCAAGCGGCTTCAGACCAGGACGCAGCACAACAGAGCAGATCTTCAACCTTAGGATACTGTGCGAGAAGTACCTCCAACACCAGCAAGACCTCTATCACGTCTTCATTGACTTCAATAAGGCGTTCGACAGGGTATGGCATGCAGCACTATGGGCCACCATGAGGCATTTCAACATCAACGCCAACCTGATCAGAATGATACAGAACCTATATGAGAAGGCCACCAGCGCAGTCTACCTTAACAACAGCATAGGGGACTGGTTCAGAACCACTGTCGGAGTAAGACAAGGCTGTGTGCTCTCCCCCACCCTCTTCAACATCTTCTTGGAGAGAATTATGGCTGACGCACTGAATGACCATGAAGGGACAGTTAGCATTGGTGGCAGGAATATTACAAACTTGCGTTTTGCCGACGACATAGACGGCCTGGCAGGAAGGGAAGAAGAGTTAGCTTACTTGGTGGAGCGCCTTGACAAGGCTTCTACAGCCTTCGGCATGCAGATCAATGCAGAAAAGACCAAACTGATGACCAACAACACCAATGGCTTCAGCACTGACATCAAGGTCAACGGCGAGAAACTAGATTGCGACAACAGGTTCAACTATCTGGGAGCAATCATCGCAGATGAAGGATCTAAATCTGACATTCTTGCCAGGATCGCCCAGGCCACAGCAGCACTCGCCAAACTCAAGACCATCTGGAATGACAGGAATATAGCGCTCAGCTCAAAGATGAGACTGATGCGCTCCCTAGTCATGTCCATATTCCTGTACGCCTGTGAGTCTTGGACACTAACAACAGACACAGAGAGAAGGATACTGGCCATGGAGATGTGATGCCTCAGAAAGCTCCTCGGCATCACCTACAAAGACCACATCTCAAACGAAGAAGGGCGAAACAGAACTCGGCATGCCATTGGGCCCCACGAAAACATCTTGACCACAGTAAAAAGACGCAAACTGAAATGGTACGGGCACATAACAAGATCTTAAGGGCTTGCCAAGACAATCCTGCAGGGCACAGTGCCAGGAGGGCGAAGAAGAGGCAGACAGAAAAAGAGATGGGAGGACAACATCCCGGAATGGACGGGCATGACACTGGGCGCCGCCATGAGGAAGACTGAGAGCCGAGACGAATGGAGGGAGCTGGTTGCCAGGTCATCTGTGGCGCCTCAACGGTCCACTAAGACTACGGGATAGGCAAATCAGTACAGAATTGGTCGTACTACCAGAAGATAATCCCATATATATGTTCAGCAATCTATATTGCACTGAAGGACAGATACATAAAGGTGTAGAGTTGGGCTGTTTATGAAGTGATGAATTCAGGTAGTAATAAATAACACATCTACATGAATAATTTTGTAATTTCTTAATGTCGTGCAATCATAATTATTTAGGCAAGCCTTTTATGTTAAATGCAATTAATCAAATGGCGCTAATTAGAAGTAAGGACCGACAGATAACTGAAATCACGGTTTATTGCAAAAAGTCTTGACATTTATACAGCGCAGAATTGAAATGGAATTCATATAATCCTTCTATTTCTATATGACGTAAAGCTTTTGATTCCAATAGCAAAATCACTTTTATATTTACTTTAAATTATGTGAGACAATCCACACTCGTGATAAATCTGTAACGTTTTATTAGGGATTTCATGCCTATGATTAGACACCGCTTCAACATGGGTCAGAGACAAACATACTGATGACAATGAATTGGGGAATGTTGTTGGAGGTTTTTCATTCTTTCATCATAGACACACGGAAATGTCAATGCTTTGTGCATCGGGTGATATGTTTTATTATTGTACTGACTCCAAACGCCTGTATACCTATGGCTTGCTTGGATGACAGCTTCTCACTGCGAATGACGTATGTCTTGTATTGTGAGGTGGCGTGTGCCACCAATGGTCAGTGATGGGGCAATTTGTTTGACGAAAACATCGATTTCTGGCATAGTGCAGTACTTTTTTATATGTTTCCATTGCGATCGACTGTGTCCTCAGAAAACGTACATATTTTATGTAGCAGATAATAGAAAGTTGTGTCTCTTGAGGGGTGAGGGCAGATGTTGATCTTGACAATGCTTAGACCAGGTGGACGAGAAGCCGACAGATAAGAAAACGGGACCAATCCGCATAAAAATTCACTTTTGGGACCAGACTTTTCCTGTACATATCTAATTATGGGCATGCAGATAATGGTGTCAACAAAATAGCCTGGTTGCATTAATTTAATCCACAATTTATCACTGCATCTTATGTTACCACATTTTGTTTTGGGTGCCGTACGCATACTTTACAATATCAGCCATTTAAAACAATTATAGCATTTTCTAGCAATATAGTTTCCGTAAGCAATGGTGCTGTCAGGATCAGGCTCCAGAATCATGACTACATCTATGTCGTCTATTAACTGAGATACTATGAAATCTCCTTTTTATGGCTGCCTTTTAATAAATCAATATGATAGCCATGTTGGCATTTTCCTGGCGATTTTTTTTTTCGTCAAAGAACTGCACATGAAAATACCAATCCCTTGTACGCTAACTGCTATGTTTTAGTTTGCTGGTTTCAGAACTTCATGATACACTTTCTTTCCAATCCGTAAATTATGAATGAATATGTAGCCGGAGTGAAGACACAAATGACTGGTCTGAAATATAAATTGCCGACACAGCGTCAATGTCCTCTTATTTCAATAATATTCGTGCGTTTCAAAATTGGCCAACTAAATTCTCGCTACCCACCTTTTATTGAGCAGCCTATACGGTAAAACTGTATGACACGAAACCGTTGTCTTTTTTGCCCTTGAAACGTTGTGATTACGTACTCCAGACAGAGCGAACATACGACGTCGACACACGCTATGAAAATCAGGCTGCGAAAAAGGTGTACAACGTCCGACTGAAATCACGCCTAATTTCTTAACGTAAACCGTCCATTTATATGGAATGAAGTACGCATTCATTATACGTGAACTACATAAGTGCGTGCTAGCAATACTGATTAGAGGTGTGAGTGTTGATAGCATGGGCCATGGCTAGAAATAGGAGTCCGCCGCGGCAACGTCCTCTTAATAAGTAATTTATATGCGTAACAAAGTTTGCCAATGAATGTGTACATTATCCCACTCACCACACAATTTATGTTCAATTATAGTATATTAGAATCCCAAATTAAAGCATAACTGTAGCTAATTGTACGATTCGTCGTTTGGAAGCAAACACTTTTTTCTTCATTTTGAGAAAATAAGCTCTGTGATTGATACACGCTGTCAGGAGCAGCACAGAGCTTGGCAATTTGAGACAGGGAGGCGATAGAAACACGATCGGATGTTCCAAAACTTACGTGTGCAAATATTTGTAAATTGTTGTACTTATAAATAATGAGTTATTCTATTGTGTTATATAAAAATAATTTCATTACGAAATTGATTTATTTGTCTTAATGCTACTGCACGTATTTAGAATGATATATTTATTTATTTAACATAATAAGATTCGTCGTTTTTGCACTACACCTCCCGCGCTTAAGGTGAAGAAATGAGTCTGAAATGTTAGACGTGTTCACCTCGTCCAGATTTCAGCTGACTTTCCCTTTTGCGATAACAAATATGTTGTGAAACTACGTAGTACATCCAAACAGGTAACATGTTTTAAATAACGGCAATTTATCAAAAAATTTCATTTTCTTAGTGTCGGGCAATCATGATTATTTAGGCAAGCCCTTTATGTTAAATGCAATTAATCCAATGGCGCTAATTAGAAGTAAGGACAGACAGATAACTGAAATCACAGTTTGTTTTGAATTTTATACAGCGCAGAATTGAAACGGAATCCACATAATTGTTCCATTTCTATATGACGTAAGACTTTGATTCAAAAAGCAAAAATCATTTACAGTTACTTTAAATGATGTGAGACAAACCACACTCGTGATAAATCTATAATGGTTTATTAGGGATTTCATGCCTAGGATTAGATACCGCTTCAACATGGGTCAGAGACAAATGGACTGTTCACTTCCACTGCAGCTTAGATCACAACGTATTTCTGGACATGCCTTTTCTTAATTGTTTACATTATATTGTGCACTGACTTAGAGTAGCGATGTGTATTTTTCATTAGTTGTTCTTACGTGATGCATACCCTTTGTATTGTAGTGTAACCTGTCTATTTATTTTGTTTGACATAAAGGCACTCCTGAATCTACTATTTTGTAGAGATATGTGGTTTTGACATAGACTGTTTGTTTGATCTCACCTTTCAGCCGAAATACCTACACAGATGGATTTTACAAAACAAATTATGCTATACATTTTTGTATTATTATTTAATGGCAAATGCAGTTGTGTTGTGTTGTGTGTATTTCCAATCAGGCAGGTCCGCATTAACAGGAAGAATAACAAAACAATACATACCAATAATAAACCAACACGATAAAAAATAATTCTGAAATGTGTACATCATAAAACACAATATCAAATATATTAGTCATTATCAAGAATTCTATGCACCATCCGTTATGCATAAAACTGGTTTTGCAATTCTAAAGGTTTTAGTTTTTTGAAGATATATCACACTTTGTTTGAATTAAATGTAACATGAAAATGTGTCTATTCGTAACGTTAATTCTGCTATTGATAATTACAAAAGGAGTATCGTTTCGCAGATATCGTGAAGGACAATGACGTTGGATATCTCCTCCAATATAGAATTGTCTAATTGCGAGTATACGCACGTGTGTAATAACATAAGATTTACAACTTGCCTCCAGGGAAGAAGTTCATAATGATGTACGATTTCAGGATAGCTGGCATATGAGTAAAACCTACTGTAATTTGGCTTTGTAACGTAGACGTTTAATATCCCAGCTGTAACTTTAGATGAAGCCTTTGGAGATACACATACGTACATCATATGAATACATATAAAAGTGGTGTAGCAGTCATGTTCCTGATTGTTTGAATGGTTAATGCACACAGAAGGTGATTATCTAGCTGAGTTTGTATACCTAGGCGTGTTAATGTTATATAATCTAATCAGTTGCAACTATACATTCTCAATGTCTTACCCTGCATAGAATTTATATTTTCAAAGTGGGGCATTCTAGAGAAATCTTATAGTTCTCGATAACTGCCATATTGCCTCAGTAGGTCGTAATATAACACTAATCACCCCTTCGCCCAACAAAACAACGCCTTAAATGTTATACAGTTGGATATCATGCACAATATTCGTAATCGGAGCAAACCGCTGCCTGTGATTTCGACCAGCATGGTGTGATGACCATTTTAAAAGTTTTGTTAGGTTATAGGTAATCTATACCTAAAAATATGTTACATTTCTCCACAGCTATTGCACCATTTTGAACAATGCTGTGGCTTGAACGCTGCGCTATATAACAACTTAAAGGTAAAAGTAGGTTCTTATATAACGCAGTATCCAATCCTATTTGTATAGCCGTGTACTTATTCATACGGCTGAGTGAATTGGATCAAAATCTTGCCCAATGTTTGACACGGCGGTACACGATCGAACCCGCGTTCTCTTAACGGAGAGTTCAAAGCTCTAGCCATTGCACCGCTGCGCCACATACTTTTTTCCTTTTATATAACTATTGATGTGCTGATTACATTTTAGTCAAAATCACAATCCAGCTCTTTTAATTGAAAACGCGTGCACAATGCTCGTATTGTAAAACATAAAAATGCACTGTGCATGCACGGTGCCTTTTGAATGCAACTGCAAAAAACATTACGCCGGCAAATACACTCTTTTGAAACTGCCCAATCCACAGCCAGTATACACAATGCCTCCTATAAACATCCCTGGTACATTCCATGCATGTAAAATCAAACGCTTTGAAATATCGCTATTTTTCCCACGTACAGTATTACGCTGAAACACAACAGGAAGTTAACTGTGGTGAAAAAGAGAAGGCGATTATTAAGGGAAGAGCTCACTAGCGAGTGAGCCAAGCGTCGTCTTACCTGTCGAGTCGCTGCCGAAATGGGAAGTGGGCGACAAGACGAGACGTTTATCACAAACAGCTACGTGTGGTCACGAGACTGGGCTTGCGTCAAGGCACGCACGGATGACACTACTTGAGGACACCGCTCAAGTGGCTGATAGGCGACTTATACGTCGAAGGTCTCAACTGTTATTTACACGGATTTGAATTGTCGGCGATTTGTCAGCCGCTTTTGTTGTCAGTGTTGTTTCGTGTGATTAGCGTGTAGGGAAGTAGCATTCTCACAACAGAATACTATATTCGAGTCCCGTGTATCAGTGAGCCGTATCAAAATACGCTAGCACAATGCACCACATTGGACTGGTTTGTTAAGAATGTTTGCATAAATATGAATATAAATATGAATATAAATGTCGAGAACAAAAAAGAAAGCAGTTTTCATTCAGGCGCAGTTGTACGGGAATCACGTTAAGTCGTGTTTTGAGATGTGTTGTTGGACGTGGGTCATGTTGTTTGCCGAAATGTGACGGACATACGGTCCGATGTGCTACTTGGCGTGTGGTCCGACATGTGACACTACGGTATGCGCGGCCCACCGTAAGCCTGGCGCCTCTCTCCATGTGTGGCGTACTGAAGACATGTGGCCCTATGTGTGACCGATATGCGACAGCCGCTACATGTGGCCCACGTGTAAACAGACATCTCTTTCGACGTGGCCTGTCGTGTGGTCATACCTGTGATCATACGTGTGACCGACATATGACCAGAGGTGCGACTTAACATATATGTGACCCGACTCGTGGACGTACGGGCGACCCGACCTGTGACATGACCTGTGATCCTACGTGTCACCGTGGTTAGATTTGTGACCCGACATGTGACCCGACTTGTGGCAACCCATGTAAGTCCTGTTGAATGACATATATGTTGTTTTGTGTATTCAAACTTTTTCAGGTATTATGCTATGTTACGTCCTATTTCATTCCTTGCATGCTATATTATTTCACACCAGACACACCTGTGATTCAAACATATAGCTTAATGTAATATTTTGCATATTGTTTATACGAGTTATAAATCGTGAACTTTGACCCATTTTCACAAACACGGACAGCTATCCAGGACAGACGAGTGTGACGTGACGCGCCCGTCATCATATGCAGTACGCCAACGCTGTCATTCTAACCACGTCTCTTTCAGTCGCCCCGACAAATCGAATGTGCTTCGTATAGTACGATCGTCAATCGGTTACCTTGACAATATTATCACATGTGTGTCATAATTTAACTACACTCGGCCTTCCCAAATCTTTCATGACAACTGTTTTATGGATTAATCTATGTCCTCACGGTTACGACGTGAGACCCCCGTCTCTTGAAACAACTCCATATTTGAGGAGTTATTAATATTTTAAAGATAAATCTCTTGTTCACAATGTAACACATAATGCGCGCATAATCGTGATACGTAATTGAATAAGCACAGGAGCAGCACGCGCAGCTAGATCTGATCTATCCAAGATCGTGGAGAGAGAGCACAGTTCGTGTTCAAGTACCACGGACTGTGCTTTCTCCGCGATTTTGAATCCGACTCTTATCAACAACTTACTTGTAACTTTTTGGCTAATAATTTTTTACTAAATTCTTACGTCAAAATTATCTGTAGTTTAACCTCCATGGATGAAGATAATCACATGTTACTTAAGGAATTAAGATAAATGTTTACGCATGATGCGTTATCACGACGATAAATTAATGTCCCATTAGCATGTGCACAGAAAATACGTCATTGCCTTATCGAGTGGGTCGATAGAAGATCTTACAGATACCTTACTTTCACCGTAAGTAAATAATCACATGACACACTCGTGTGTATCAGCTCCTTGACCTTTTAGGGCATTAGTGAATATATAAGTGTTTTCGCAGGTGCATCTAGTGGGTATACAATAGCAGCAATGCTTATAATAAAAAACGGGGAAAAAACGCTCAGGATTTTGGTCTAGGCCCAGTTTTGTTTTAAAAACAAGCTAAAACGAATTAGTGTAATAGGAAGGATGGTAGGCTATCTGCCAAAATATTTACTCTCTCATCAAACAATTTCACTCATTCCGGCGATGCAGACGGACGGACGGACGGACGGACGGACGGACGGACGGACGGACGGACGGACGGACGGACGGACGGACGGACGGACGGACGGACGGACGGACGGACGGACGGACGGACGGACGGGCGGGCGGGCGGGCGGGCGGGCGGGCGGGCGGACGGACGGGCGGAAGGAAGGACGGAAGGACGGACGGAAGGAAGGAAGGAAGGAAGGAAGGAAGGAAGGAAGGAAGGAAGGAAGGAAGGAAGGAAGGAAAAGACACTCCGATTGGTTGACTAAGATGGCGGTACTACAAAAAGAGATATGTGGCTTCAGTTGGGAGGGAGTGTGACCGTACTACACGGGAGAGATGTGGGGAAAGAGAGCAGAAGATGGGGAAAGGAAATATTTATTTATAGTGGAGGTTGTTGCAACACGTGACCAGTGACGATCCTAAAAATTAAGGGGCACAAATCGACGCATTGAAGCGTTCTGGCTGATATCAAGACAATACGCCAACATACGACATAGGCTGCGATAATATGTCAGCTCGCGTTGAGTGTTGATGCGTGAATGAGACAGCGTTCTCGTAATAACTCGTACATCGGTGTTTGTTATTTCGGTTAATTGACTGGACCAATATTTTGTCGTAAACACTCCAAGACGAAAACAACTCCAGACAGTAACTTGATATATGTTTGACTATGACGTGAGCTACGTGAGAATAATTAATGTAACAGGTGATATGACCTGGTTATTAATAGCTCACACATCTACTTGATAAAAGCTATCTCAGTCGTTTTCTCAAAGGGGTCATCTCACCACAACTACGTCCGATATCATAAATGACGAAACCATCCGAACGAAAATTTGCAAACACTGGTAAGATGTTATCCATAACATTAACAGTAGTGGTTCGCTGCAATTAACATCGATTTCATACGAAACTGCGTCTGAATCCCCGCAAACGAAAGTAATTTAATTCGTTTTATATCTGCAAATCGACTCATGAGCAAACCTGTTTGATCTTTTTATGATACATTGGAAGTATTAACTAGATCATCATCGTAGTTGAATATCGTGTATTATTGTGGTTTACGTTCAGTAACACTGTCGCCTCGCTATCTAGCGAGCAGTGACAATTCAGCCGGCGATCGTGGCTGAAAAGTCGATGTTGCAAGTTGTGTAATCATACATATTGTTTGAAGTATATATAATATATATATATATATATATATATATATATATATATATATATATAAATATATATATATATATATATATATATATATATATATATATATATATGTATATATATATATATTATATATATATATATATATATATATATATGTATATATATATATATATATATATATATATATATATATATTGATTACGTTATAATATATACTTCATAATAATATATAGGTGTATATATACACCTATATATTATTAATTATATAATATGTATAATATAAATACACCTATATATTATTAGGCATTATATATTATATAACATAAGTAATTGCATATACCCTTCCTAAAAGGTAAAGTACGAAACATGTAATCATACATTGTTTATATCACCACATAAGATCATAACGTTGTAACCACAACTTAAATACACATTAGAGCCCTGCAAGTGCTGGAAGTCATCGATTTTACGATTATAAATGCGCTCGTGCTGCCACCTTGCTGTACGATACATGAAACACTTCCCAACAACCGAGACACGGAAATTTTATTGATAAGCCAATGAAAAGCGGTCTTATGTTTTGTTGCAGTGACTCTGACATAATCGCAAGTCACGCTTCTAGTTCTATAAAAAAAAACCACCGGGTTATCAAGGATCAACACGAGTGCAGGAATTAGGTTGGGTTTGTATGCATGGCAAACAATCTCATCTGCGTTTCTGGCTTCACTGAGTTTGGTATTTCTTAGACTTCGACTTACTAATAATTGTATGTCATATAAAAACCCAAGTCCGGCGAAGTAAGTGCTTCCGTTTGGTGCGTGAAGCCATCTTCATTCTTGTACTTACATATAGCGAATATTTTATGTATTTCATTAAAAAAAACTATTTTGATGACACCAATAAATTAGTAACAGTATCAGTGAAGATGCCGTAACATATAGACTAGTCAATAACCCGCCTGTCGAACACGCTCGCGAATCGAACACTTATTTAGCTATTTAAAATCGCTTGTATAATTTGTAATTACCGCCGCCGGATGAGATGTATACTGGCCAGCCCGCGAGTCGAAAATATTAATCAAAACATGCCGGTTTTTCCTATACATTTCAAAGTATATCGATATTCAAAATATGTAACACTTATTTTATTCCACTTGTGCAAATAAATTGTTAAACAATTTAGCGGAATACTTACAAAATATATCCCCTCGGCCTCGAGATGTCGCGCGAACAAATTTCCGTGCCGCGAGTCGAAATGTTAACGCGGTGGCGGTGGTGGTAATAATTACAAGATTTAATCAGTTTTAACAAGATGGCCATCCGAGAGTGAACTCCAGATGGCAAGTGAACAAGGAAGCCTTCAGCATATTGAGAATCCAACCCATATTATCTATGTATATTCAGCCCTTTTGAGTTATTTGCAGATGCTGTTTTTAAACACGATGTAGCGCTTACATTCTTCCGGCTTAGAAACGTTCCGGTTGACGTTTCTGCGCATGCGCGATATATGTAAAATCATCAATGTGCAGCGAAAAGACAAAGCATTTATTTTATGGTATAAATATTACGGGTTGTTCGTTAGGATGTATATAACCTCTCAGCAAAGTTATTTGTTGCAAATTAACACGAGGCAAACAAGTTTGAGGCATATGTTGATAGCAAGCGTAAATCACTTGACTCTAGTGCGCCATAATCCGTGACAGTGATTTATAAAACAACAATATTTTATTGCATTGAATGACATTTTAAGAAACTCTTCACAGTAACGAACAGCTCGTAGCATTTATCCCGAAAATGCTTTGCTGTTTCGCTGGACATTGATGATTTTACATTTATTGCGCATGCGCAGAAACGTCAACCGAAACGTTTTTAACGACCGGAAAAATGTAAGCGCGACAGCTATGCCACACTCCCCACAGGGACCATCACGCAACGGCGGCCAATGAGTACTTCGTGTAATATAACTATAAGTTGTTTATTTTGAAAATGTATGTTCACAAACCTCGTTTTACATTTTTGTCAATCAGATTGTTTGTGTAGATGCCAAATGTACATGTTTTGCGCATTCTATGTTACATCTGGTGGTATTTATAAGCGATATGTTGGCTCCAACTTAGCTAACAATATCACCTTACCTAAAAATGATACAACTATTTATTATTACTTAGAAGAAAACATTGAACATACTATGTTTTTAGGTCCTGTTGATGATCTAGAAATTATTAGAATTGTTCAAAATTGTAAAACTAAAAGACCAACTGATTTCAGTAATTTCAGCCTGCTTAAGAAAGTAATTTCCAAATTAGTTAAGCCATTTGCTCATATATGTAATGTTTCATTTCAAACAGGTGTTTTTCCAAACAAAATGAAAATACCTAAAGTTATTCCACTATATAAGTCTGGAGAAAAAACGGTGTTTTTTTTACAAATTAAAAGCCAATATCTTTATTACCACAATTCTCAAAAATTCTGGAGAAACTATATAACAACAGATTGGACATGTTCCTTAACTATATACCTGTATACCAGGTAGGTGAACATATAAGTATGAATTAATGAAAGATGTTAAATTGGCGGAGCTATTTATTGTTGCTCTTAAATCAAATAATGTCTTCTATGTTTATTCATAAACATTTGACATATTCACTGGACGAACATGTTGTTAAATATATTTTGGTACCATTTTGAGTATATTGACGTCAAGCTGTTGACTTAATTGCAGATGGTTAGTTTATATTAACTATTTAGGTACATATATAAATATATTTCTTGTGTGTCCTTATAATCTTCGTAAATCGAGAGGAAAACGCAGATACAAAAAAAAACAAGTCAACACATTTGCTGGCGTAATTATCATTAAGTATACACTTGTTTTATGCTCTGTGCATTACTTGCAAACATCGTTGTGCCCGTTTTCTTGCACTTTTATTTGGGTGTGCTCTTGTCCTGAATTTAACGGCCCCGTTTTGAATGTGATTTCATTACAGAGGTCCTCGTACTTGACGTCGTCTCTCAGTGCCGGAAGTCGTCTGAACGGGCCAGCTAAATTAGGTGTTCAACATGTCGGACCGGAAGCGTATCTTTCACTTTAGCTTCGGCCTCATCGCAGGGTTTGTCGTCGCAAGTTTCTCAACCAACTACAAGAACTTATTGAACCACTACACTCCGCGAGAAACGTACATTGACAATTATCTAGATGCTTTGGACAAGATAAATGTCACTACGCCGAAAGGTAATTCAACTAATCACCATCTTTTACTGTGTACATGGACGACGTAAATCTTACCAAATTACAAATGGAACGTCTGCAATAATATGAATCATATGATATATGCAGACATATATATAAACGTAGAGGGATCGCCGACTCCGAATGGCGGGAAAATATGTTCGAATTTCGCAGCGCCCTCACCGGGAGTCATAGGAAGTCGAAACGATGGACGCTCACTGTTACAACAGTGGCAACACGGAAGTGGTTTGTATACCAATTTCCGAACTTCAGGATGTACTTGACGTAAGATTAAATCGGAAAATCATCATATAATATGTATAGTTTATTGTCATTTTTTAAACGGAGACACATTAAGTCATGCGAAAGACCAAAACAATACGAGCGATATTATAGGTATCACTCACGCCACGGTCTAGTAATATTGGGCATTACAGTACTTGTATATTCAAAGTTTAGCCAATTAAGCATGCACATATGACATATGTAGTGTTGCCATAGTGCAGTGCCAAACCAATAGTTTATGTCTTAATTTCTTGTCTTGCCATGGCTCCATGATCGAGGCCATGCCCATGTGATTGAGGGATTCTGTTTGACTATCAATATGACTATGATTGGAGGTAACGTGATTACTCAAGACTTCTTTGAATATGCGGATCTTTTTAGCGTGCTTACAAGCAAGCATTCAATAATATTATGTGGAGCTTAAAAAATAGAACTCCAAACATTTTACTCTTCCTGGCATTTCCGAAGCTGGATGTATAACGACCTTAGGATGTATATGCGTGATAAATACAAATCAATATAATATGTATAGTTTATTGTCATTTTTTTTATTTAACGGAGACACATTAAGTCATGCGAAAGACCAAAACAATACGAGCGATATTATAGGTATCACTCACGCCACGGTCTAGTAATATTGGGCATTACAGTACTTGTATATCCAAAGTTTAGCCAATTAAGCATGCACATATGACATATGTAGTGTTGCCATAGTGCAGTGCCAAACCAATAGTTTATGTCTTAATTTCTTGTCTTGCCATGGCTCCATGATCGAGGCCATGCCCATGTGATTGAGGGATTCTGTTTGACTATCAATATGACTATGATTGGAGGTAACGTGATTACTCAAACTTCTTTGAATATGCGGATCTTTTTTAGCGTGCTTACAAGCAAGCATTCAATAATATTATGTGGAGCTTAAAAAATAGAACTCCAAACATTTTACTCTTCCTGGTGCTTCTATTTGTTGCTCGTAGCTGATTATAACACCTTGGATGCTGATATTGCTGATAGAATACAAATAATATAACTATAATACTAATATTAAAGTGGAAATATGTAAAAGAAATAAAGTAACATATAATGTATGGGCATTACAGTACTTGTATATCCATATCAGCATCCAAGGTGTTATAATCAGCTACGAGCAACAAATAGAAGCACCAAGAAGAGTAAAATATTTGGAGTTCTATTTTTAAGCTCCACATAATATTATTGAATGCTTGTAAGCACGCTAAAAAGATCCGCATATTCAAAAAAGTCTTGAGTAATCACGTTACCTCCAATCATAGTCATATTGATAGTCAAACAGAATCCCTCAATCACATGGGAATGGCCTCGATCATGGAGCCATGGCAAGACAAGAAATTAAGACATAAACTATTGGTTTGGCACTGCACTATGGCAACACTACATATGTCATATGTGCATGCTTAATTGGCTAAACTTTGGATATACAAGTACTGTAATGCCCATACATTATATGTTACTTTATTTCTTTTACATATTTCCACTTTAATATTAGTATTATAGTTATATTATTTGTATTCTATTTTCAGTACAAGTCACAAACAGTCACCACAGTGATAGCATCAACACATCTTTGTCAAAATAACTCATGGGCAGAGTTTCATCATTGTCAAGGCATATTAACTGCACCTGTCGATTGTATCATTAGCCATGCATAACTCATCATTCATTACATTTAAGGTCACGGAGGAGCTCATCAGGACCAATCTTAGGTTTAGCAGAAGTAGAGCAGGAGCAGATTATCGTATGTTATGTTGGTGGTTTTGTTTTGTGTCAATCGAAGAAATTATTTGTAATGATGAGCACTGATTGTAAATCACATCAATGAAGGAGAGCATGAATTATTTACAAGTAAACTGATATTGACAAACTAGAGGTTTATGCGAGCGAAGGGATGTTATGATTTTTTTCTTTGTGTCTTGTGAATCTATTTTTAGAAGTATTTTCTTCTTCAGATAATCACTCTTTGCAGTGTTATAGTGATTCTGTTTGCAACAGAAGCGATGTTGTATCCCTGTTTTATACATGTACACATTTTTATGATATCATTGTGAAGTCACAGGAGCCTGTGCTCACACACATCCTTTGGTTTGTTTTTGAGATGCCATGCCAAGTGCAGACAGCTTGTAGAGAAATATCTATGTCAGACCAAGTCACAAAGAAAGCCGACAGCTTTGTGAAAGACTGTCTGAATGAAGAATGAATGAGTTAATGGGAAACAGATCAATCAGATTTTTACAGTTTCCTTTTTCAAAGATACCTTTGTTGTGGGAAGTATTTTACAGACATACAAGTTACTGCTATACAAACATATTTATTAATGGTTTCATTCCGGAACACATTGCTAAAACAGAGTGATTTCATATCATTCTATGTGCACACAATGACATTTTCATGATAGATCTGCATCCCATTGACATGTTATGTCACCATGTATACATACATCACTTGCAACACACAACCAATGATCGGCATCGTAAGATTTTGAATTTGAGTGACACTATCTTCAATGTAACAGGCCTTAGATTTTATGTACATCTCTGTCAGCAGTATTTCTTTTCAGGTGAAGCTGGAAAGCCAGGTTTCGTTGGAGGCAGAGTTGGTTTTCCTGGCACCTATCACAAGTATATAACAGTACAGAATAGTATACAAGTATAATAAGAACACTTAAGCACACATCTACTGGACAACATGTTTGTTTTACAAGTAATGCTGTTAGTTTTCCAAATAACATAAAATTGATTGCTGTATGGTGAAGTAGTATTGAATGGACATGTTAATTATAATCCCGTTACTTTTTATAATGACATGCATTTACCCATAAATCATGCCTATTATGGTTAACTTGACGTGTGAAAATAATATGTTAACTGACATCTTCACCTATAACAATGTCTTAATACACGCTCAGATTGGCAGAGTGTTGAATTGGCACCACTATATGCTTATGCCATGGCGACCAAAAGGCAATTGTAGTGGATCCTAGCAGAAATCCTGGCTAGGTAGGCTTACATATGATATGGCACACCACTTTGCAGCAGATGGGTTGTGGCTTCCACAAAAGCGTGGATTCATAAAAGTACACACAATTTTCTAATGCATTAACACACTATGATACATTGATGAAATAGGCATAAGGATGGAAATATATTACAATATTTAATATTATATAAAACAGTACAATAATCAATCAATGTGATTGATCAAAATATATAATGTTGTCCAATAAAATAACTACTAATTTTAGTACACGTCTGGTACACATACACTTGCTGTCTATATTTCGTGGTGACTTGAAAAAGTAACTGTGTGTATTCTAAACTATCATCTTGAATCTATGTTTATATCTATGATGCAAATTCTGACCGCGACCGTAAAGCCAAGGCCAAAATCCTTCCACGCAATGCAAATAGGACGCACGGATATTAAGTTGACAGGTGTCTTTTACGAGGTTTGTTTTCTGCCTGTACTGTGCCACTTCATCAAAAGCAACTTTCACACTATTTATTTGCACGCATTTGTCGGAATGTGTATTTGTTGTCTTAATAGAGTTATGGATACATCAGTAAAGAACTCTGTTCAAAATGATCCGTGCCGATTAAATAATTATTTTGATGTTTGTCAGGGTTGAAGGAATGAAGCTGTCATCAGACCGCCCAACGTAAACAATAAATGTGTTCCTTCATTCATCGGTCTCCTTGTCATTCCCAATCTTTTGAAATCCCACATAACCGATCCATGTACTTTTAGATTTATAATTATTGTTGTGGCATCCCACTGCACAACGATGTTTTCACCACGTTACTAAAACCATTTGAAACAAACAACGTTTACGCAATGATTACGCGGTCCTACAAGTTTTCTATGACTCCCGGTGAGGGCGCTGCAGTGCGAGGGACATCATCAGGTTTAAATGCAGGGTGACGTCACGAGTCGGCGATCCCTCTATATTTATATCTATTATGCAGATGACCTCAAGTTGTATTTGTTCAACTAGTATGTCTTTCGAAAACTAACTGACTGTTGTGCCGATTATAGCTAAAGGTTTAGCATAACATATAATGCTTACTGATAATAATAACATTTTCAGACAGGAAAGATACATATTATATGCTCGTGCTTAGTACGAAAATTGCTCCTTTGTGTATGTGTTGTAAATAAAAAACAGTGTTTGAATTGTAATACTGTTAGAATTTTGCATACAATTTGCCATCACGTTGTAGTGCAAGTTTTGTTATACTGATGTACATTTTAGAAATTCATTGTATACCTATTGGACGACAAAATTGTATGCTTAAATGGTTTACCCGTCCATATGACGGTTGAACGTGTCTTTACGTCCACTATGCATCCACAATCACCTACACAATTCTAGATAAAACGGCACCAACAATTCCAACTATAACATTTCGATGACAACGGTCACAGCTTCTTTGTACAGCATTAGGAAAAGAGCTGTCACCGTTGG
>JAODUO010000246.1:137500-160000 GCA_025642075.2 Ridgeia piscesae | reverse complement strand
ATTTTAATATGAAACATATAATTATAATGTGAAAAATACAACCACATGATTTTACAATGTTTTCTTCCATAGCCGTATTCCATGTAACATTTCTTAGGTTGGACATTGCGGATTGTCTGGACTTAGGTTGGCAGAGAATCGCAGCCATTACAGACGGGAAGCAATTGTCCTTGTTGAGCCAATACTGGCCCATTCGGGTAAATCCCAACCACGGGCCAGTTATAGCATTCGACCAAACCTTTTAATGTCATGTCGTGGCTTTCCTACATTATTCCATTGAACATTACGCAAGCCACAACCGTTGTCATGGTTACCAAGATGATGGACAGAGACACGAAGCCGGCGGCGCCTGTCAACGAAGGATCATAGACGAGCTTGGTGGAGAATCGCGGGAAACGTACGATGACCCGGTAGGGATTCGTCGGGTCGACTTTGGGATAACCGTCGACCATATCTGCCCATGCGCCAGAGTCTTTCTGGAACTGTAAGAAGAGCATTCACTTGAAATGCAATTTAGTAATTTATGCTAAATAATAATTGCCCTAATTCGTTTGTGAGTGTTACCAAAAATTAATTGGTGATATTGTATCTATCAACATGCGTTACTTTTTAAAAGTGACGTTGACAAAACGATACCGATATTTTTAGAAAGGGTGTCATATTTTCAGATATTATTTTGGTAGACTGTAATTCCCGTGTTCATGTAGTCTGGCTCGCCTGAGGGTCCAATGTTTTAACTATTATGCCACTGCGCTCATTATAGTTTATTCACTGTGGAGACCATGGCCCAGGCTCATGAAGCCGCTAAGGACGTCCTTAACGCTAAGACGATTGCTCATAGTAAATGATGCAGTTGTTTTCTACACGAAAGAATACGTTATTTTATTTAGCCGACCCCGGCTGTTTTAATGAATAACACGGGGTTTGTTCAGTAAGCAAATTCCTGCCGCTAAGTAATTGCATCACCTTTAGAAGGGTTTATGAAACCATCGGGACTGGGGGGAGCAATTTCATTAAACTTCCTGATAAATAATATCTCAACATCTCTGGGAAGCATCCTACTGGGAAATATACTAACTAATCAGGTGGCGCCGTTATGCAACTCAGGGGCCTCGTGCCGTCAACCGCCAGAGTACCGTCACCTCGTTACGTCGTATTCATTCAATATTTCCAGCATTTCGTAACACGCTGGGGTCTAAAAGAATTAAAAGATGAACAGAAAAGATAAATAAACAGCCCGCCTATGCGTAAAGAGCGCGAGCACAGTCCTGAGTTACATATCAGCGCCCCCTAGTGATCCTGTGCGTAGGTTCTCCATTGGGTACACTCGAAACACCCACATGTTGCGCCTACACGTGTCATGTGTTCTATCTGCTCGTAACGCCCGACATGTTTGCAACAAATCGTTGACATTAATTTGGTGTTGCATTCCAGGTAACGTTGACACTAGGCAGGTACCCACCTTTCCGGAGAAGCTGACGGTCATGTTGTCGCCGATGTCGAACGACGCAGGCACGGCGGCACTGCGAGCATGCTTCATCTGCGGGGTGAGCTTGCCCTTCACCTCCATGTACACGTCAAGGAACTTCGCCGCGCCGGTCGCGTCCTCTTCTCCGCACCATTTCCACTCAGACAGCTCGATGTTGAACTTCATGTCTCCCTTCTCCAGCGCCTGCGTTTCCCCGCCGACCACCACTTCGCCCGCTTCTTCTGCAAGCGCCAAGTCAATGGCCAGCTTCCCGACATCAGCTCCCAGATCGGCGGAGAACTTTGTCATCGAAGCCTTCAGAGACCCGGCATTCGGCATAGCGGCGTTTTCCCGCATCGCGTCGATGTTGAAGGTCTTGCCGGCGAAGTTCGCGAACCGCTTCATTGGGTTGAACATCGAGAACAGAGGGTTTCCATTCTTGGCGCAGTCCGTGACTTCAAGTCCATCGGCACCGATCTGGACAACTTCTGCCATCTTGATCTTTACCGGGTCTGACAACTCGCTCGTGTTTCCCAGCTGGCGCCGGAATTCCATCGAGCCAGCCTCGGAGGCGATCTTCACCTGTGATGTGTCCATCTTCATGGCCATGTCTGCGGCCGTCATGGCAATCAGCAGAACGAAGAGAATTCCCTTAAAGATCGCCATCGTTGCTTGGTTATGTTCGGCCGATTTCGTTGTAGGTCTATCGGTGCACACTTCGGTGTGTGGCTTTATATATGCACCGTCTGTCCAGCCGGCGGATTAATCCGCGGCTTTGTTATTGTTGTCAAGGTTCTAGTTAATAATACGACGGGATTCACGTGCGTGGAAACGTGCAGGTCGTGATTCGACGGATCTGCTTGAATAAACGATTTATTCGCCTTAAACTGCTTCATCATCATGACTTTTGCTTCGGCTTGTCATTCCATGCGTCTGTGATAATCCCACTGGGTTAACAAACGCGATCAATATGTCTGTGTAGCAGTTGATTACACGGGGATTAGCGGAAAGCTATATGCGGTATTACGGGCTCGCGTGAATGGATTAAGCAAGTTTCGTGTTCGTTGTATTATTTTGCATAACATTCATAATCCTTATTCAACGTATATGAATGTCGCTGCCCCCCAGTAGTAAGATTGTGTTGTTTTAGCAACGCGACTGTCTGGTGTTTTAGTCAGTCAACATGTGTATTGTTTAGCCATGCGACATGGCTGACATTTTGGACAAATGACATCTAGTATTTTGGTACGCGACATACCACGCGACTTGTTTGTGTTTTTGTCACGCGAAATATGCGGTGTGTTAGTCACGTACCAAGTCAAAGACAGAATCTACTCTACGGTTTGAGTAGTCGAAGGACTGGATTATGCCTTGACCTGCGCGTAATCGTTCGGTAGACACGGTACTCGCGTAAGGAGAAATGAGTAAATAAAGAAAGACCTCGACGGTGTTCACTCATGCATGACACAGTCACGACTCGTCTTGTGCTCGCGGTCAAATCGTTGGCACATATCTGAGACTTAGATAAACAGCGAACTGTCCTCACGCGGCTGATTTCACTCAAATACACAATGTTGCCAAATTCTAGAATCTCTTACGCACAGTTCTTTAGTAACGTTCTCGGATAAACAAGAACATCGGCATTACGTTGATACGTTAATTGCATGTTTTAAGATAATTAAATTTGAATTTCATGCTATTCAAGATATCCAAATAATCATAAGTCGCATTTCTAATTACGGCAATGATGGTGAGTGCAGTTATAACCAAGAAGCATAGGTCAGTCAGTATGGATGGTGGCCACAGTTTTCAGAGATTATTGATAGAATCTGGCATCCTTCAGGATTATACGTTTTGTCCGCTTCCATGTTTGTAATCTGCCACTGGATGTCATCTTCAAGAAATGTAATATATAACACATGTAAAATACTATGCATACTTCTGATCGAGTCTCATATTGACCAGCCGTCCGGTGTTTGAGTGGGATAGATATATGTTTAGCCAGCAAGATTTAAGTAAGGTTGGGTATAGTTGAATTATTTGCTGAACCCAAAGAAAGGATGGCCTGTACAAGTGCAACCCTATCCCAATGACACCGAAAATATCCCCAACAGTCCCGTGTCGCCACGCAGAAGGAACACCATCCTCACTCATCAAACAATCAACCACACCACTGCCTTAGCAGTTGGAGAGATATGGTGAACCCCGGCTCCCAAACATTGCAGCATAGTTAGCTGGTTCGGTCTAGCTCTTCCATCTGCAGACACGAGTGTGCCAAGGGAATGTTGATCTTCTTGAATGTGCACCAGCGTTGTTTCAGTGTTGTCGTATGTTCTGTGTGCACAGAATCTTTGCAGAACACTACCATTCGGATGTATCTGCATTCATCTCATTCAATTACCCTGATAAGTGCGTTTGTCTAGTTGGGAATTGTAATGTCTGCGATATTATGCGCCTTTTCTCAGTTCCTCTGGTATCGTTGTTGCGTCTGTTATGTAAAGTTTTACCGAGACCCATTTTCACACGTAGCGAACGGCGTAATAAAACTAAGTTATAGTCCTGAGTGTTTTTCTTTTCTTTATCTTCTTTTTATATCCGTAGTGCGTGAATTAACGGCAGTCTTGTTTTCGTAAAAAATGTTATGCAGCTTTATGTATAGTTGCTCTTCAAACAATCTGTCAATAATATTCGTGTGCATGTCTCCAGGACTTTAGTGAGTCTTCCAGACTGCCGAAACATTCGCAGCCGCCCATCATGGAAATAGCGCTTTTAAATATACTATTCTTAGCACAACTGTGTGTTTTATATACAACGTGTGACTATACCATTATTGAGGTGTTCATAGTTGTGTTCGCCAGGTGGCACCACAAAGCAACTTGGAGGTTAAACGAAGCAAACGTAAACAAAGGAACGTGCACAGGTGTACGCGTGGGTGTGTGGGCGTATGTTGTATAACTAGACAGATGTCTATTTATACTAGGTAATCGCATTGACTCATGCCCACTCGCTAACACATTTGCAACCGCTCAAAATTGCATAACCAGTTACACATTACGCAATTTCACTGTAAAAACAACATAGTGTAAAAACAAAATAGTTTTTGACAAAGGAGATTGGAACGAAAAAATAGCAAAAGTGGAAAGTAGTTGGAAGCAGAGTAAAACGAACTTGGCATGGACAGAGAATAGGCGCAGAAAGACTGCATAAAATAACGTGGCAAGCAAACGACGGTGGTTGACGCTTTCTGCCAGTGTTATACTAGAAGGAAATATAGTTTCATTCCGCCGGTGTTTAAAAACCTATCTCTTTAAAACGACCTATCCTACTTAGATTCCTAGCACCTTCTTCCATCCATCGACGACTCACGCATTGTCATACGATTACGAGATTGTTTAATCAATTGGTTTTGTCACGCCACTGAGCTCGATCTTCGAGGATATTGGCGCATAAGAAGTCGTCTTTATTATTATTTTTATGACGAAGAAGATGAAGACCTAGGCTAACTTGGGAAGAGAGCCTGAAAAGAGAAGAGGGTTGGCATCAACAGCCACGAATGGGTGACATTTGTATAAGAGAGTGAGCATGGAAGGAAGTCACGAGGGATGCAGAGAAAGCAACGACTGTGACATCCACCAGCAAAGGATTAAGGAGAAAGCGAAGAGACGAAATAATATCCGAACAAACATGCGTATATATGCATGCGTGTGCGCACAAACACCCGACCGTGCTTACATGCACACGCACACTTAACTAAAACGTTTAGTACATAACCGTAGGCGTGCGGGCGATGAGGCGAGCGGGCGAGCGGGCGAGCGGGCGAGCGGGCGAGCGGGCGAGCGGGCGAGCGGGCGAGCGGGCGAGCGGGCGAGCGGGCGTGGGGGCTCGGGCGGGCGGGCTGGCGGGCGTGTGTGCGGTTGTGCGTTCGTGCGTGCGTGCGTGCATATTTGTATGTTTTTATTCTACGGCAAAACCTTATAACTCGGCTAGTAATGGAATATTTCGTTTGATGAATGTAGCCAGTGTAATACGTTCACAATGTTTACTCGAAAACATTACGATTGGCGCAAGGTGCAAAACACAAAAGTTTAAATTTAAAGCTAATCGTAGTGAAAATCAAACCATCATTGAGTCCGATCACGTCAAGATTGCTTTGAAGTAGTGTTTTGAAAATAATTTGAAAACGCTCAATAGATTTATTTCATTTTTATACCAGTCGGAGTGTTTTGAATGGGGTGTGTTTTGTCCAACACCGTAATTCCTATGTGTGTTGTAATACACGATCATGTTTAATTGCTTTTAAAGTAACACTAATAGGCAAGAACATGTTCATGCCAACTGGGGTGACAAATGTTTTGTCTTGCGTCAACTGTCCAATCAGTATCATTGAAAAGCATTACAGCTCATAGATAAACCGTACACTAGTTGTACATGGCAGCTACCTTTCTAAAATGCCAACGACACTAACCTGTTTTATCTATCATACACTAGATGAGTTGTTATTCCTGACACTTTCTTGTTCAACAATGCGTGAAGCAATAATCATTCGGGTTTTGAATTGCAGGCCTCCGTGTCACTAGGGGGAATATTTTATAAGATAACACGTTGCACATTCATGTCATACATGTGATAACTACAATATTATATTTATGTATCCACGCAAAATTAATAACGCAACAATGTACCCATATGCGCACACCATATATTTTAAACATGTTTATAAACACAACAACACGACTATATGCTTTAAAAGCGTCGAGATGGCGTGTTACCAAGAACATTCCTAATAATCAAAATACACACGCGCACGCAACCCACACAATATGTGAAATATTCGTAATCTCCAATTTATTCAAACCACAGTCACGATCTTCTAAATTAAACACATCTCAACCAATTTGACAACAAATCAAACCGCTGCGAAGGAATTCGAACGCCGGCAAATAATGTGTGGTAGTGACGACAACACCTAGATCGTGACGGGGTCTTAAAGGAGATCGTGACGGGGTTCGTGACAGTGGTACAATGGTGAAAATCACCCGAGACTGTATTTGCGTGGTACGACCTAGATATTATGAGCTTTAAACCCAAATAGATGCGAACTTTGCCACATATGCTAGAAAAAATAGGGCACCGCAAGCCTATGTATTCTTATTGTGTTTCCACATTCAAGTATCAGTAGTGATTGTGGTAACATAAATAACTGGCTAAAATAAAAGTATGTATACAGCCATAATGCCGAGGTGTGTTTATAAATAGAGTTTGTTGATCTAACAATTACCCTGCCGCATGTTTGGTGCTTAGACGATTTCGTTTACCCTGCGTTGCTTGTCGTTCTAACGAGATCCCAACAGCGGTTGATTCAAAGTATATGTGCGACCAACAAATAAAAGACTCATTTATTGTTGTCAGCACATTAGCTCAGGTAATGGATTCGTCGTAAATGTCCTGTCAGATGTGGTTTCTAAGGTGGTAAGCGCTATATTCGTATGGTGGTAACATATTAATTACTATTAATTGTGTTATATTCGTAAAATATTAACTTGTAGAATACATAGATAAAACATAAAGGTAAAGATAGTGACAATGTGGCATAGACAGATACGCAATTCCAATTATTTTAAATATGGGCTTACCTCTTTGTAAGATCAATTGAACAATTGCGTATCTCTATATCACCGTCACTGATATTGTACCAACTCCTCCGTTCGCTATTAAAATATGTAAAGTATTTGTTTGCCTACTGTTTTTGTTAAAGAAATAACTTTGACTAATTGTGTTGATATTCATTGCTCCGTGTGCTGGACCTAATATTCGTCAACTTAATATATTTTCGTAGAGTTTGACAGAAGCTAACAGGTGGCATAAATTGTTCATACAGACTGCGTGCTTGTTTGTTTGGTTATAAGCTTACTTGCTTTTTGCTTGTTTGTATGTAATATGTTTGTTTTGTGTTTGGTTTATGCGTTTGTTTGTTTGTATGTATGTTTGTTTGTTGTGTTTGTTTGTTTGTTTGTTTGTTTGCTTGCTTGCTTTTGTTGTTTGTTTGCTTGTTTGTTTGTTTGTTTGTTTGTTTGTTTGTTTGTTTGTTTGTTTGCTTGCTTTGCTTGCTTTGCTTTGCTTGCTTGCTTGCTTGTTTGTTTGGTTGCTTGCTTGCTTGTTACATAAGTGTCACGTTACGTTGTAAAAAATTATAAAAAGACAAAGGCATTTTTTCCGCAAGTGCCATAAATTAAACGCTGAAAGTATAATCTGCATATACCTTAGTTTTGTAGTTTGTTTCTTGGACCAGAAGCGTTTGGTCTACTAAGTGACGATATGTTTGAAAACGGTAGTGGATCTTTTCAGGGTCTTATTCACTGGGAAGTAATTCTATACTTAATGCCATTGGGATATGAAAAAGTTCAAAGACTATAACGGAAACAGTTGTGCTTTGTTTTGTTATTTCACTGGTGAGATAACATTTAATGATATTATTATTAGTACTAATAATGCATATCCTTGTTAATAATAATGTCGGCCGCCGTGGACGTTTTCGAAACGGATATACGTTGACGTGCGATGCTAAATACATTTTCAGATAACAATTTACTAAAATAGAACACACGCATGAACCTGGCATTCGCATATTAAAACAACACTTCTAGGAATTGGCAATCGGATTTAGCATACGTCAAAACAATGTATGTACTGCCTATAATATGGGGGAAGGACGCACAAAGTGGGTACCGTAAGCTAAACACAGCACACATTTCCCAAATATTAATACATTAATATTACATTTTCAGAAACGCTATGTTCCAACCTTTGTCTAGCAACTTGTGAACTTGTGACGCAAGACGAACTTTTTATGTTTGCAATGGGCGCCTGAAAATATCACCCAGAACCGTGTCTTCAAGAAAAAAAACCCTCTGTGAACCCGTCTGAAACATTGTGACAAGTCACTCTTTAGCGCACATTTTACATATAAATGAATCGGCGTTATATCAGGGACAACCCTTATATACTCATGCTTTGCATTCCCCACATTTGATACATTGCTCCCGAATTGTTCTTTCCGAAACCAGCTCGCAGCAATGCAGGCATGTTGTCATATCCAGTTTAGAAATCGATTTGCTGCTCGTGAAGTGTCGAATTGCTTCGCAGTATCCAGCTTGCTGCCATCAAATGTTTATATTTCTAAATAATTTAAATTTACTGTTTGTGTGGTTAATACAAATGAGTTTCATACGCCATGGCCATTTGTATTTTCGCAGTATATCAAGATGTTTGCAACACTTATCAAACAATGTAAATATTTTAAGAAACATGAAATATAAACGTTTTTATCTCATTTGTTTCAATTCGCGTTACTGGATTAAACATGTAAAAGCTTCCTATTTCCTATTTGAGTACATACTAACCGAATGTCTATTTTGGACGACGAGTTCGCTGTAGTTTATGATCGGGTTCACGTAACTCCGATAGGACGAATATAATGCATGTGTTTCATATCAGCTAATAATCAGGAACTACCAGGTACCACGTGAGGAATAATTCATAAGCAGTTCCGTACTGGCTATCAATAAAACACTCGATCACGACTGGTTGCAATAATGAATAGGTCGAAACGAATCTACTGACCTCAAACACACTAATCGTGACTCGAACATCGACCTACAGCGCAAATTGTTGTGTGTCGTGTGACGGAATATTTGGCGATTGCAAAGTATGACGTTTGCCACAGGCGGCGTCAAATGGTTACACCACAGTTGGCTGTGTCATAATGTGACATAATTAGAGGTATCACATGGTGAAATCATAGATGTTACCTTAAAAACGATGAGATTATACCGTAAGAGGCGCGCTAGCAAACACAAGCGAACTAATGCATGCACATTTCAAAGAAATGTTAATTTGTTTATCAATTACGTAATGATTAAATATAATGTTGATTTAATCCATGTTTTATAAAACTGGATGTAGTAGATATATGTCGTTTGTATGATCGTTTGGCCAAAATTATGAATCCCATTATTTTTAGAGTCACTGCGCTAAAAATTATTGTGCAACAATATCTACAACATTGTAGCGACGTAAGACCAAACATAATGAATTCATTATGTAATGAACAACTTTTAGACAGTTGTTGTTTCCCTTTGTGAAAATGATAAATTTAAAATGTTTTTATACTAAAAGTTAATAATGGTCTACAAAATGCGTAATTATTAGTTATGTTAGATGTTATATTATGTTAAATTTATTTTAGAATTTTTTATATATGATGTTATCACAAAGCCAGAAAGGGATCGATTGAAACAACAAAGTCACTTGTCATTTGCTAGACACATGTACAAGACAAAAGTGAATTTATATACTATTGAACGTGTTTAACAGTTAATTCGATCAGGCAGCCATTTTGTAAATGAAAATACCCAAGGAGAGTCGCAAGTTAGAGCCATTTATACATATCTATATTCACCCAAACCCCATAAGTGACCCTAATATGAGATGTCATGGTGTATGCGTGCTGGGGTAATGGTTGTGTGTACGAACAGAATGGTAATGCTTTAAGTCACGACATGCAACTGTCGACCGAAAAAGGTGGGGAGCAACATAGATATAAATCAAAAATTACAAATATCAAACCTTAGAACATGTTCAGTCAACCGTAGCAGTTGCCCCGAGGAAACTACCCTTACCCCACGTCTTGTACTCGCAGTCACGATAGAACCGATGTCACGATTTCCTTCGACACGAATACATATTCGTGACGTACGTTCACAATTCGCACCAATCACAGAGCGAGCGATAACTTGCCGTGATACAATTTGACACACAGAATATATATATATATATAGTTTGCACTACGAACCACACTTCAGAACCGATACCTAAAACACATTTAAGTACACAAACCTTTCGGCAGAAGACTACTGTTGCTGCTGCTGTAGATTTCGAAGACAAGAAACCTGAAACGACAAAATGTTGTCCAGCCGGGAGCTCACCTGTGTCTTCACGTTGGCCGTGTTGACTGCTCTAGTTTACTGCGACCGCAATCTGAAGACTGACAAGTCAGAAGTCGACATTTCGGCGAAGGCTGGTGTAATGCAGTTCCGTCATCACAGAGAACACGAAGCGAACGAGACTGAAGCGAGTCCAGTACACATTAGGGTAGCGCAGATGGTGCAGATCAATAAACAAGGCAAAGAGGTGACGAAGTGCCAAGTTCCTGGCCAGACGAGGAGAAGACGCAGTTCTGGGAACGGGCGAGATAACGACCAACAAGGTTCTTCAGGTAATGGCCGAGATAATGACCAACATAGTTCGTCATCCTCAGGTAACGGACGAGATGACGACCAACAAGGCTCGTCTTCTTCTGGCAACGGACGAGATAACGGACAGCAAGGTTCGTCTTCTTCCGGCAACGGACGAGATAACGGACAGCAAGGTTCGTCTCTTCTGGCGACGGACGAGATAACGGACAGCAAGGTTCGTCCTCTTCTGGTAACGGACGAGATAACGACCAACATGGTTCGTCTTCTTCTGGCAACGGACGAGATAACGACCAACAGGGTTCGTCTTCTTCTGGCAACGGACGAGATAACGGACAGCAAGGTTCGTCTTCTTCTGGCAACGGACGAGATAACGGACAACAAGGTTCGTCTTCTTCTGGCAACGGACGAGATAACGGACAACAAGGTTCGTCCTCTTCTGGCGACGGACGAGATAACGGACAACAAGGTTCGTCTTCTTCTGGCAACGGACGAGATAACGACCAACATGGTTCGTCTTCTTCTGGCAACGGACGAGATAACGACCAACAAGGCTCGTCTTCTTCTGGCAACGGACGAGATAACGGACAACAAGGCTCGTCCTCTTCTAGCAACGGACGAGATAACGACCGACAAGGTTCGTCTTCTTCTGGCAACGGACGAGATAACGACCAACATGGTTCGTCTTCTTCTGGCAACGGACGAGATAACGACCAACATGGTTCGTCTTCTTCTGGCAACGGACGAGATAACGACCAACAAGGTTCATCCTCTTCTGGCAACGGACGAGATAACGACCAACATGGTTCGTCATCTTCTGGCAACGGACGAGATAACGACCAACAAGGCTCATCATCTTCCGGCAACGGACGAGATAACGGACAACAAGGTTCGTCTTCTTCTGGCAACGGACGAGATAACGACCAACATGGTTCGTCTTCTTCTGGCAACGGACGAGATAACGACCAACAAGGTTCGTCTTCTTCTGGCAACGGACGAGATAACGACCAACATGGTTCGTCTTCTTCTGGCAACGGACGAGATAACGACCACAAGGTTCGTCTTCTTCTGGCAACGGACGAGATAACGACCAACAAGGCTCATCATCTTCCGGCAACGGACGAGATAACGGACAACAAGGTTCGTCTTCTTCTGGCAACGGACGAGATAACGACCAACATGGTTCGTCTTCTTCTGGCAACGGACGAGATAACGACCAACAAGGTCGTCTTCTTCTGGCAACGGACGAGATAACGACCAACATGGTTCGTCTTCTTCTGGCAACGGACGAGATAACGACCGACAAGGTTCGTCTTCTTCTGGCAACGGACGAGATAACGACCAGCATGAGTCAGAGAGGAGCGGGCGCGATAACGACAGGCGAGGTTCTTCTTCAGCGAACGGAAGTACGAATGCACACGCCCGCAGAGATGATGACGACGACAACGATCACCGGGGAGAGGGAAGATCTGGGAGTAGGTCGCACAATAAGAAAGCGATGAAGAGATTTTCTGATGTAGACAAGAAAACCTTCCACGTCGGCGAGAACAAGGATAAACTGCATCTGCCGAGCGGCCGCTCGTTGAAGGCGATGGTGACGAGAATGGACATCGACCTCGGTGAAGACGTTGGTAAATTGGCTATCGACCTGGCGCTAGCACATGAGCCGGGAAGTGTGGAGATCGCTGGGGAGAAACAGCAGCTGAGGGCAGGTGACATGAAGTTCAACATCGAGTTGAGTGAGTGGAGTTGGTGCGGGGAGGAGGGAGACGAAGACGCCGCCGCCTTCTTGGACGTCTACGTCGAGATCAACAGCACTCGCCTGCCGACGATGCGGCGAAGTCGCACAAACGTAGCACCCGCCTCGTTCGACCTCGGAGACAACACGACCATGAGCTTCTCCGGCAAGGTACGTTTTGACGATTCGCACGACCCCTCTCTTTCTCTCTCTCCCACCAACCCTCTCAACCTTTCTCTCTCTCACTCTCTCCCTCTTCCTTTCTCTTCCTTTCTGTCTCCCTTCCTCTATCTCCCTCCCTCTGCTTCTCTCTCCCCCTCCCCATCTTTATTTATTTCTATCCCATCTATCTCTATCTCCCTCTCTCCCTTCTTCCCACTGCCTCTCTCGCTCTCTCTCCCATTCCTCTCTCTCTCCCTCTCTCCCTCTCTCCCTCTCTCCCTCTCTCCCTCTCTCCCTCTCTCCCTCTCTCCCTCTCTCCCTCTCTCCCTCTCTCCCTCTCTCCCTCTCTCCCTCTCCTCCCTCTCTCCTCTCTCCCTCTCCCTCTCTCCCTTCTCCTCTCTCTCTCTCCCTCTCTCCCTTCCTCTCTCTCTCTCCCTACTGCCTCTTTCTCTCTCCCTTTCTCTCTCCCTCTCGCCTCTCTCTCTCTCCTCCTTCCTCTCTCTCTCTCTCTCTCTCTCTCTCTCTCTCTCTCTCTCTCTCTCTCTCTCTCTCTCTCTCTCTCTCTTCTCTCTCTCTCTCTCTCTCTCTCTCTCTCTCTCTCTCTCTCTCTCTCTCTCTCTCTCTCTCTCTCTCTCTCTCTCTCTCTCTCTCTCTCTCTCTCTCTCTCTCTCTCTCTCTCTCTCTCTCTCTCTCTCTCTCTCTCTCTCTCTCTCTCTCTCTCTCTCTCTCTCTCTCTCTCTCTCTCTCTCTCTCTCTCTCTCTCTCTCTCTCTCTCTCTCTCTCTCTCTCTCTCTCTCTCTCTCTCTCTCTCTCTCTCTCTCTCTCTCTCTCTTCTCTCTCTCTCTCTCTCTCTCTGTCTCTCTCTCTCTCTGTCCGACTGCCTCACTCCCTCTCTCCCAGTGACCCTCTCTCCCATTGCCTCTCTCCCACTCTCTCATTGTCTCCCTCCCACTGCATATCTCCCTCTCTCATTGCCTCTCTCTCCCATCTGCCTCTCTCTCCCTCTCCCATTCTCTATCTCTCCCACAGCCTCTCTCCCAATTCTCCTATTGCCTCTCTCTCCCACTGCCTCTCTCGCTATCTCCCATTCACGCTCTCCCTCTCTCCCATTGGCCCTCTCTACCAGTGCCTCTCTCTCTCTCTCTCCGCTCTTTCTTAAAACAAGAGTTATGTCTGCCATTCTATCTGTTTCCACCGCCTCCTTCTCCACATCTCCCTCACTTTGTACTTCCTTCTCCTCTTTCCTCAGTCATCACAACACTGATCAACATCGTGGTACACACAGTGGCTTGATTTGTTGAAAGATTTCCTTAATTTCCTTTCTCTAATGTAGTATCCTGCCGTGAAAGGCCACAACTAAAATTATCATAATACGGTAGGTTGTTTCTCAGTATTCAGAAACAATACAATAGCTAACTCGCAATTATATGTGTTATTTGATACGTATAATACAGCTACTACTGCATTTATTTAAATACGTTAGTATTGTATCACTCTCAATAAAACTGCATGCGTTTCGTTATATGTTTAGAGTAAACAAACGTGATGATGTAAAACAACTTAATTACCTCGACTAGAATCTTGTTTTATTCTTGGACACGTATTATACATTCCTGTAATATTTCGGCCATATTCCTGTAGAAAAATTCCGCCAAAGACATGCATTCATTTTGTTATTTTATTTACTATTTTATTGTATTCAGTCTTTATATATAGAAATGGTAAATTGATTCATTGTGTTATTTTACTTGTAGTGAGAAGTTAATGAATATTAATTAATTAATTTTCATTTATTTATTTAATTAGTGTATTAATTACGATATTGTTCTTTTGTAAAGCGTATATTTCATCAAAAGTTGTATAAATGTGGATGTGTGTATTATGAGATAGACTATTGAAAATGTCCACGTACACCTATGACAATGTCACCATTATTAAATAAAACGTTTACTTATAATACATATCTACGCAGGTTGCGCTATCTGTCTGGAATGTTAATAAATAACACTATTTATAAAAACAGCAGACGTCGTTTCGACAATGCATGTGTTGTTTTAATGTGCATTTTAAAATTACAAAGGATAAAATGTTACTACTCAAATCGATCGTACGTTCCGGCGTTGCGCGTCTGTGCGAATTAAAAATGGATGGAACGTAGTCATACATATGTATCGTACATATCAGCGTTGCGCGTCTGTGCGTATTAAAAATGGACGGAACGTAACCACACATATGTATCGTACATATCAGCGTTGCGCGTCTGTTTCATGCGGAACTTGTAGGGTGCAATTTTATCCAGTGTGGCGGTTTCGTGCCTTAGTTCCAGAAGGACAATGAGTCCTGGGCTGACGTTGCTGACGGGTTCCCAATGATAGACGTCGAGGACCCAACTCGCATCATCGTGCGTTTCCCACGGTTCAACAGCAGTCTCCTTTACGACCCCGTAGTCTCGGCTGAAGGCGAAGGGGACGAATACTATGATGCATTTGTCAATGGTGCAAGCGGCATCAAGATGTCTGCCATCTCGATCACCATGGCAACGGCCTTCATCTACGCCATGTTGAATTGATCAGCGCTCTGGCATCAGCGATACAGCCCAGCGACAACCGAACTAATAATACTAATATAATTATTAACAATTGTTGTTTTATTATTTCAGTAATTGCGAAGTTGTACAAACGTTAATATTAAATCAACTTCATGATTAAAAAAGATAATGGTATTCTGATAGCGAATAATTTTCTAAGTTTACATGAAGGTCCGCTGTTGCTTCTATAAAGGTTATATGAACAATTCATCTGTGGTTTATAGAAAAACGTAATTAGTATGTCTCCAATTTCGTTAAATAACTGTGTTGCTTTCAAACAGCAATATTTTGAAATCGTAACATTCTTTTGTTTCTGTTACCGTTGCGCTAAGCATGTACTAACATAACATACCCTAATAGATGTATGGCTTGAATGTACAATTCACACTCATGTGTCTTTCTTGACATCGTAACGCGTTCAACTATTAGTGGTTGTTTGAGAAGATATCACTGCTTTACCGTTTGATGACGGTGTTTATTTCTTAGGGCATGTATACACCTGATTACGTAAAGTAATAAAATTACACGTTCATGTGGTAACGTCGGTGTGAGTCTTACTTTGAAGCTGACATTTATTTGCGTAAGTATGACCGTGCTCATACCAGCAGTAAAACATACATAATTGACAATAAAAACAATGTACATTACACAGACGCGCATGATGCAGAACACGTGCTTAACTCAGACATATGCAGTTGCAATCAACTCGATAATACCAATAAACTAATACATTTGATCAACAGCTATAACAACAAAAGTTTCTGTTTGACTACCGATTGTTATTTACACACATAACTTACTTCAGAAAGAAAACCTCTACGATTACGTGTGTTTAATTGCGGGACATGCAATATACACGACAAGAAGAAGAACACAGAAACCACAATTAAGTATATATATATATATATATATATATATATATATATATATATATATATATATATATATATATATATATATATATATATATATATACAAATATATATAATTCAAACGCAACTCGCTTAAAATAATGTAGAACAACCAAGTTAACTGACCAATGTAGCTGGCAGTTCAGAGAATGCAACAAAGTTGGAAAGTAAAAGAAACACGACACATTATTAAAGAGACACGAACCCAAAGCCCCTATATAACACCAGCCTATAGCCAGCCACCGCATTTCTCGCGGGACTCTCCCAAACCTACTGACAAAGACCTTGACAAATATCAACATGTTGTTACTAGTCACTTACTCTTATGAAACAATAATAAACATCCCTACATAAACACAGATGATGTGGCGTTGGCGTTCAACCAGTAACTTCACAACATGTAAAGTTGTTTATTACAATTTAGAATTGGAAAACTGGCAAACAGAGCAGATGCCCAGAAAGTGGAGGGGAAATGGAGGCGAGAAAGACCGAAATTGCGATGGGGGATTGCATTAAAAGTGACCTAGAAAGAGTGGGAGAATAATGGGGGAAACTGATAAATAGAAGGAATTTGAGACTGCTGATAGAGAACGTAGTAAGTGAAAGGTGAGAGGAAGAAAAAAACTATGGCGAAGGAATCCATGGTCAAATCACCCCTGACGACAGTAATGCCAAGAAAATACTGACAATAAAATGCAACTTGACCCTAGTCAACTATTATTTTGAAACCTTAATAGCCATTAGCCATCATGCACATTGAAAATAATGACATTTTCGTTGCCCTGTCAACTCTTACGCTGCAGCCAGCGACAGAAATGGAGAATTCCTAACTTAATCATATTTGAATGATGACAATTGTTTGCGAATGGGTAGGACTGAGAAAGAAAATCTTACACAGGCACCCTGAAACCCATTGTACTTTGTAACTTTATGAATCAGAATTAGGCAGCCAGGTATTGGTCCTCCGTTCCCCACCATCCTAATTTATTTCCGAGGTTGGGGGGCCATGGCCCCTTGGCTCCTCTCTGGCTACGCCACTGTGACCCCGTTAATAACCAAACTGGGTCACAGCCTAACACGCAATTTACTACTGATCGAGTATGCAGGATAGTATTGTATTGTGACGATATTTTGCAATAGCTATACCATTATGATACTACTGGGATGTTAGCGTCACTACTATGACGACATCAGTATTATTTCAAAATAGAAACACCCAGACAGACATAAACTACAACTTAAGAGTAGTGCCATCACTTTGCCTTGGAGGCAATTGATTCCCAAAATAGTGAAACCCAGAATGACTGTTTACGTTATGTCGGTAGGACAATAGCTACAACATATGTATCTTTTCGAATAAGTAGATATACCGATATGTTTGCAATTTAGCATTACGTCGATAGTTCCATATCGGTAATAGATATCGATAATGACATCTACCATCAACACTACACCGTCATCTCATTATAATAATATAATATAATAAGTTTTATTAGCAACTCAACTGAGTTGCTAATAAAACCGCAAATCATACCGTATTAATAAACTTGTTTACTGGCAGTTGTATAAAGCCCACGGTATAAAGGAGTTACGGAATCTATTCGTTCTAGTAACTGGTAACGAGTACACTTTTTCTCTTCTAATATTATATTCGGTATGTATTTTGTCAGGCAGCATATAGTTTAATCTATGTGTGCCGAATTTAATGTTATCAAAATAATTTTGACAAATGCTGTCCCGTCTTAGATTCAACGTATCCAGGTTAACACGACTAAGTATCTCCGCGTAACCCCATCCAGGATAAATACATTTTAATGCCCTTTTTGGTATAACTTCAATATTGTCAGTCAAATATTGGGGCACGTTAGTATCCCATACAGGATATGCATATTCTAAAACTAGTCTCACCACACTAACACATTGACAATAGCATTGCATCGACAGTTCAATCACAGAGAATATTCGTATTCTGAACCGTTCTTTGTAAAGCCTTCTGTTACATCACGGCATTGTTGCGTCCTTTTAAATCCTGTGCTACACGCGGCACAGGTACATTTACTCAAATCTACCATCTACGGGTCACACACAAATTCCAACTGAACCCCATGACGCTTCATTAAAACATTGTCTCGGCTGTCGCGCTGATGCGTTGCTGCGTTGATGCGCTGTTGTCGCCTTTGCGCTGTCTCGGAAGAATGTGACAGCGGACGAAGGGAAGTGGTCGAAAGAGGTCATTAATAAATATTACACCCGTGTCGCGTAATTTCAAATTACTAATTATTCGGAGGGATCACCCAACTGTGCACTTTCGAAAAGGATACCGAGAAAAGACAACTTCCGAAAGTTCTAGGGCTTATGGTCTTATAAGAATGTTAGCGACACTGTTATACCATGTGCGTTCAACCTAGGCTGATTGGATAAAAATAGTTGCGCCGAAATAATGGGTCTGTATGACAAACCAGTGCGTATTTACATGAACTTGAGATGGAGCACGCTCACCTGGCTAATGCGACTCTGTGTGGCCAACGCCGGGTGATTGTCTGCGACTATTTGCACGAGCTAATTCGTGGTAATTCAACGCACTGAGCGCATACATCTTGATTGAGACGACGACCTCGCTGAACCATTATAATGCGCGATTCTTTACTCTTGCTATTTGCGAGTAGAAAGGAAGGAAACACGTGGAACTAATGGTGTTTTTCTCGTGGTTCAATATTTGGAAATATCAAACCCTACATACACAGGACACAGGAATCTGGCTGTAATATATGAAATGGGCGATGGTGCTCAACGGGCTACATGTGTACAATTACAACTCATATGACGTTTTCAGAAACACCTAGAATTATAGTTTTGGCGGACGGTGACATTTACAATGAAAATGAAAATACATGATATCAACTAAAGAAAATATATTTACATATATTAAATGGGTTCTAAACAGTATTTAGACATCGTTTAACATTTATAAACAAACGTGGATACTATTATCTATGAAACACATAAATCAAGAATGAAACAATAAGTTAAGTATACAAATTATTCCAGAACCGAGATATTTTAACTTGAGAAGCGGCTTTAAAATATGTCCTAACCTTATAGACCCGAGGAATAAAATGCAAATTATTAAAGTGTTATGTAAATATTCAAAGATGTATGTTTATTACTTAGAATAACTGTATACATGAAGTAACGCTAATGAATATTCTTGTTGAAATATGATTACGATAATTGAATTTGTATTTTATTACAAACGTCTGACTGTTCGAATTCGAATTTTGATTTACCGTTTTTCATGATAATATATAATGCGTATCTGTAAACGTAGAATTATAAATAACTCCTCGCCATTATCAAATACAATGCAATGCCCTGTACTAAATTGTACAATGTTTGGATCTTTTTATCCTAGTAAGCGAGCCTCCGCGACCCCATCGCTTCAAATCCTTCTAAACTGAACGATGGTGTGAGGTAGCTGAAAACAGTTAAAGAAAATGCCACCCCTTACTCGATCTGCGTGTAGCTAATGTGTATTTCAAAAGTTTCTATTCATAATTATGTTTAGAGCCATGTTTTCAAATTGTCATCTATCTTTTTAAACAAAACTTTCACCTCATAGGCAACTGCGTTGGTCACGATACGGACACCGTCAGCTTGATGCAATTTTCATTGCTGCTCAGCCAATGTATTCCCCCACTCAATGAAAACAATTGCTCTATCCATCACATGATCTGTTTCCTGGCAAACGGTCCATCAAGCAACCAAAAAAGGACATTATATTGTTCAAATGCTGACTTCTAAAGAGGTTGCCTATGACAAAGATATCGGGCTAAGGCTAGAATATTTATATGCGGAACCTTTTTACGTAGGTTTTGTCTTTCCGTATATAATAGCCATAGCTGTATGTATAGCTGTTATCAACATTGTTGGCAAAGGTGGGTCGTGACGGAGGTCATGCACGTAATGTTGATTGTGACGTAAGCAGACCGCTACACACTGGATACATGAACTGATGGGCGTGACCTCCGTCAAGTTTTTGCTTTTGCCAACAATATTGATAACGAATATATACGACAATTACATTAATATTGCAACTTCTCATAAATTTAATAATAGTGCATACATTTCTCACTTTTGTAGCTTTCCCTTCTTTGTGAAAGAAAATAATATATCTTCTGAAACCAGAATTGCAACAAAATATACGACAAATGCATGAACGTCTTGGCGTATATTTCTACATGCTTGACAGATTTGATGTTAAACAACTGGTCACGAAATCTGTACGTTAATTGACATATTCAACGTGTGACTAGTTGCTTACCAAACTTATAACGGAGAATTATGCGAATTGTTTTGAATGTCTCGTAAGTAAACCGCAACGTCACTCACCGTCATCAACTGATGACGTCACTCACCGTCATCAACTGATGACGTCACACACCGTCATCAATACAGTACGTCACGGCGTGCTTATATCACAAGCAAATTTAGGCGTGTGACCTCCGTCAAGTGTTGGCGTTGTCAACAATATTATATGAGAGAGTTGCATTATTGCTCAGTCATGACAGTGCCAACAAATGTCTTTTCAAACAAGAATTTCAATAAAATACACCACATTTCAATAAAATATACCACGTGTTTGGCATCAACTTTTGTATCGCTTGACATACGTTTGGCTATGCAACTATTCTAATGGTAGCTAGATCAATGTGAGGAACCCGCTAAGTCAAAGTGTGCCAATGTTTCGCACCAGCCTTTGAATTAGACGATTTAACAGTTAGCAATATTTCCACTGGGGCTGATTTTGTTTTCCCACGGAACAGAGACGCAGTCTGTAGTAGGCTAAATGTGGTTCAACAATAGTCCGCAGTAATGGGCAGCTTGTTACTGCAAAGCGGCAAGGGCGGGATTAATGCCGATGTTGATAGAGTTCTTGTCCTGTGCACTCGAGCGTGACGTTCCTAAAATAGAGTCTGTTCGTGACTACGTCGACAATAGACGTATGGCCGCACGCCATCGAGCCATGACCTTAATATGTCAGTTCAATGTGTAGACTACGCACACCTTTCTATTATGGAATGTATCATTTGTAAAGACGCGTGCGAACAAAACGTAGTGCCCTGAATCGCAGTCCGTCATTAAGCGAACCAGCTGGCAGCCGAACAAACAAAGACGGAAAGAAGAATTTGTATTTGTTAAATATAACATTTAATTCCATCCAAACCCGAAATGTCTTACATATAATGATACGCTTTTGAAGTAATGTGGTACAACAGTAATACTAATGTGAAGATTTATTTTGTATTAATACCCTTATTATGAAGTTGTATAAGTTATATTAATTCATGTAAATGGAACCAACACTAAATCATAGTTTACTACATAATCCTGTTTTAGGAATATATTTCTTTTAAGGATGAAGGCGACCAGTTTACTTGTCTTAATTATTAATATCTCACAATGGAAAAACTAAACAAACTAGTCACAGTTTGTTTAATTTAATCGAAGAAAAACAATTCGAGGGTGATAGCTCCGCTTACTTTGTCATGTGTGCCAAAACGGGCAATCACATCGTGGTTAGTTAGGCTTTTAGGATATATATAGAGACAAAACTGTTTACTAGTTAATGTGTATTATATCTCTCTAAAGTCAATGATCTTTACTCCAAATATGCCCTGCTCCAAGCCATACATTGCTCCTCAACATGGAATTCTCCTAGCATTCGGCCCAGCGACTACGGCGGCGGAAACAGTCACGCTTCGCTAAACACGACATGCGCGGCTGACGATCGATCAATACTCTACGGGCGGCATGACCTCAGGCGCTGTCGTGACAGGCGCATCAACCGGGCGATCTATTGAAGAATGAACCAAGGTTTAATTATGTTTCCGTTCAACTCAGGCCATGCCACTTTGGCTGACCTTACCAAATTAACAATTGCATAGAGAGCTGCAATTTAGTGCATGCTTCCTGGTGTGTGTATGTTTGTTTGTTTGTGTGCGTCGTGCGTGAGAGCGGGTGCGCGCGCGTGTGTGTGTGTGTGTGTGTGTGTGTGTGTGTGTATTACCCGATATATCCGATGCCGAATTAGGAATGACAGGGTATGTAATGTTTAGGAAAGATAGATTAGGAAGAAGGGGAGGAGGAGTTATTTTATATATTAAAGAATCCATCCAAGCTTATGAAATAAAATTAGAAAAAGAAGCAGAATGTGAAGAAGCTGTCTGGTGTAACATAGTTAGAGGAAAGTCAACATTAACTGTTGGGTTAGTGTATCGGAGTCCAAACATAAGCATGGAAGAGAATGAAAAAATACATAACGCTATCAAAGAAGTGAGAAACGGACTGTATTATTAGGGGGGATTTTAACCATGGCATATACA
>JAODUO010000246.1:107500-127500 GCA_025642075.2 Ridgeia piscesae | reverse complement strand
CCTAACTGCCTATGTACTGTCTCAAACACAGTGAGGCGTGTACGTAATGTTGCTTATCATGTAGTTATATCGCCAGCAAGATCTTCCAGAAACAATATCAGTTGCGAACGAACATTACGTGTACATACTGATAATGTGTTTACAAGTTACAACTATGCTATGAAAGCGTGACATTCGTGCACCGTGCAAAGTTGTTAACCCATTGGGCCCTAGGATCTTATTAAAACATGCCCTCTTGTTCCCAGGAGTTATGGCATTTTTTGAGCGATTTTACTTCTATGTGTTAAAAAATCTGTAGAAAAAAAATAGTCAAAGTCCAGCTCAGTCGATGCCGAAGCGATGACATTGACAGCCAACTTTACTTTTTTTACTGATGGAAGCAATAATTCTTACAGAAAAAACTACTTACATGTTCCTAAATTTCCACATCCGATCCCCCTTCCATTTCACCATCATCGCTGTCAATATCCCACACCATTTGTGCAACATCAGTTGCCGAAAACATGACGACAACGGCAAAGTTGGACGAAAAAGCACTCGAAGAAAATCGATGTAAATACAAATTTTCAATATGGCAACCCATGCACGTGACAAGCTGGTGTTGTTGGAAACTGTATCCGCTAGGTTGTGTTAAAATTTGGGAGCGTTTAGTGCAGCAGTTAATCGCCAGAAATTTTTTGAATACAAGGTCCTGTGTCCGGCCGGTGGCGGCCGTTGTAGGACTGGGCAGAGCGGCCGTCCGCGGCCGTTGTAGGATCTAATCGGATCTTACATAAGCAGACAAGATACACCGTTAGTCTTGATGACGTATGGGTACAGCTTGCTGTGTAGGTTGGGCTGGTTAACTCTCACGGGGATTCTTCAGTGACCATCCAACTATGAAACACGCACACACAGGTACGTCGACATTGATGTTTCATCGTTGTTTGTACGAGCCTAAATTGTGACTGATTGATTTAGTCTATCTACTACTGTAAGATATGCACACATGCAATCGTAAAGGTCAAGGCAAGTTCTTATATAGCGCAGTATCCATTCCTGAGGATATATTAAAATAAAATTATTAATTAAATTAAAATTATTATTAAAGCGATTTGCACTTGACTCCCTGGCAGACTTGTTCAATCGAACATCATCTCCGATTCTCTGGGAAGCATCCAGCCACGCTGCAATTAATGCGCGAACATTATTCTTATACACATATCCGTCAATGTCTATAACCAGATACAAATCCACATATAAATGAGTGAACTGAAGCAATGTAGAGTGAAAACACAATTTGCCCAAGGTTTGACCCGGCAGCTCCGGATTAGAACTCTTAGTCGAGACTCCGAAGCTCCACCCACTGCGCCACTGCGTTGCTGCTACTATTATAGCGCGAATTCAAAGTAGCTTTACCTTAATTGCGGGGTGGCCGTATTAACGAATTTCGTCTGCATTATGTTCGGCTAGGTGTTGTAACTGTCATTAACAGTATCATTCATAAAATTCAGCTTAATCCCGCAGTTGCAACAGTAACCCGTTGACCGCAGTGGACTAAGTCGGATCAACATGACCTCTGTGTATTTGGACGCGTTGACCTTAAACACGTTACACTTAACGACGAAATAGTGGCGCCACATACCGGACTCTCATACACAACATTTCAAGAACACACTTGGCATCACGGCACGATTATCATACACAGATGTATGTTGTTTAGTGTCATACTACGATCCTTGCAATGTCACTTTGTATGCCTGTACTTGTGCGGCCTTAATGGTTTGCAGCGTACTTTAACCAAGTTGCACACTTCAATATCGCTAAGTAGCTAACAAAGCATATGCTTGGGGCTAGACCAGGTAACCGAGCATCACAATATTTCGGAAAACTTCGGGAAATTGAGGGTCCATCTACGAAAAATTCGGAAAATGTTCAGCTCTGTTGTTTACACCCCATGGCACCATTAGGCAGCGGTCTCGCAAATATAGCACGTTATTTTAAGTCTTCAATCAGAGCTTAAACACAGCGCCCTCACACGGATGGCATAACAACTTAAAACAGATACCGTACTAAACGTCCGAGATTGAGCGAGATCTGTGCGCGTTTGGTTCCACACGGGGAGTGCCCCAGCTCCTATCTAATAACTCTGCTTCAGCCGTCACCGATTCATGTAAAATAGTTTTCGCTGCAATAACACATGGATTTCTCAAAACCTACCGGTAGTCACACTCGTTATAGTTATGTAAATCACCATGTCCAAATATGTTAATATAATTTAAACTGTCAAAATCCAACTTACAAGCCACTTGAATCCGACAGTGCACGTAATCACTCAAATGTGGTTTCTGAAGTATGTACAATACTATCCACAAGGCGGCAGCACTGTATATTATGCCGTTAAAAAATTGCAGGACAAAACAATCACAGTACAACTCAATATCGTTTTCGTACAATCAGACCCATACATTTTTTTTGACATACCTACATGAATAAATCGGTAGTATAATTATAATATACAACCTGAACAATCCTTGATTAATGTGAAAATAGTTCATGAAAAGTATGACATGCACTGCATTTATCGAGCATACCATTTGGTGACACGCTCGCTATTATCTCAATCGTGGCAAAGTGTGATTCTAACTTAATGTCTGAAAATGTTATCGTTTACGTACAAGGCGTACTACAGTTAGTTGCGATCAAATATTCAGCGTTTGTTTACAAGACGGAAAATAGCTTACTCAATGCGAGCCAGTCATGATTCAGAACGACAGAGTCTGTTCCGCTATGCGTGCGATGTCTCTTTGTGTAAAGGGAGTGCAAGTATGGAATTCTCTATGTGATGATATACAAATGGTTAATCCTATTGCTGCATTTAAATGTAAGTGCAACAATCTTTTATTTAAGAAATATCTGGTTGTGGACCATCTCTCTTAACCCAGTATGTGTAAAGATGTTTACTTATGTTATACTTTAACCTTTGCATGTATGAATGTATATGAATTTGTAACCACAATTTAAATAATGTGCCGGGGTAAATTGACACAAAAGTCATTGAATTCAAATTTACTCCTTTCAAACATTGTAGATTGTAGTATTGTAGTTATATTTGCCTGTTTATATTGTGTTTTATTGTTGTTAACAATGTTCTGATTACAATGTTCTGAATAAACTTTCGTACTTTACTTTACATTAACTTTATCCAGAATACGGGGAGACGTGTGTTTGTTTTGATGGCATAACGAAATCTACACTGTCAAAAAATACGCTGCTCCGTTCGTCTGTATTTCAGCAAAACAAACGACGTTTAAAATCGTTGTCGTGCATCGCATTATAATACAGCCGTGATCCGGTTGGCTTGACAACTGTAGTGTTGAAAAAACTGCCGGGTAATAGACCTTGTTGGAATGAGGTTATTGGGTGAAAGAAATGAAACTGTTGTCGTTGTTGTCTTCGTGTATTGAAATTGGACAGGCGTGTTTGGAGCATGAGTTTGTGTATGTGCGTGCGTGTGTATGTATGTGTGTATGTGTGCGTGTGTTTATGTGCTTGGGTGTGTATATGTGTCTATGCGTGCGTGTATGCGTGCGTGCGTGCGTGCGTGTATGTGTGCATGCGCGAGTGGGTGTGATAGTTCGTGTGACGTCTAAATTAAGAAGTGTAAACCCCTACTAGTAACTCCAGCTGACAACGACGCGACACCTAGTGTCATTCTACGTAACAATGGCTGTGTAGAGCGGCCGTTTTTCAGTTCCCTTTCAAATACACATAGTTTGACACGTGAATTATTTAACCCTTGATGTCCCGAATTACCTACTGACCCTTTGGGTTTCAAATGCTGTCGAGTCATGTGGCAGAAATAGAAGTGTGTGAACCTTCCAACGCAAGTGCCTGTGTAACTATGACAGGGCTGAATAACTCCGAATTAGTCATCGTTGTTAAAACCACAGCTGATATAATCGTGTATACGAGTTGAGGTCATGCCACACGACGCACTACACTCGTCCTCGTAATCTCCTAGTATACGTAAGTTGCCTATTTCCCGATCTTAATATCTTTCTCGTTCTCCCTTCTCTCTCCTGACCACATACCCAATATGTGTATCCGCCTGCCTGTCTACTTGTCTGCAAGTCTGCCTGTGTGTGTACGTCCGTCCGTCCGTCCGTCCGTCCGTCCGTCCGTCCGTCCGTCCGTCCGTCCGTCCGTCCGTCCGTCCGTCCGTCCGTCCGTCCGTCCGTCCGTCCGTCCGTCCGTCCGTCCGTCCGTCCGTCCGTCCGTCCGTCGTCCGTCCGTCCGTCCGTCCGTCCGTCCGTCCGTCCGTCCGTCCGTCCGTCCGTCCGTCCGTCCGTCCGTCCGTCCGTCCGTCCGTCCGTCCGTCCGTCCGTCCGTCCGTCCGTCCGTCCGTCCGTCCGTCCGTCCGTCCGTCCGTCCGTCCGTCCGTCCGTCCGTCCGTCCGTCCGTCCGTCCGTCCGTCCGTCGTCGTCCGTCCGTCCGTCCGTCCGTCGTCCGTCCGTCCGTCGTCCGTCCGTCCGCCCGTCCGTCGTCCGTCCGTCCGTCCGTCCGTCCGTCCGTCCGTCCGTCCGTCCGTCCGTCCGTCCGTCCGTCCGTCCGTCCGTCCGTCCGTCCGTCCGTCCGTCCGTCCGTCCGTCCGTCCGTCCGTCCGTCCGTCAGTTAATAATGTCCGATCTTCACCACAAACAACAGCCAGCTTACTGTAATCTACATCTGACAAAACTGTATGTATCGGTTGACTTCGACTATTTTCCGTTCCGAAGATGCTCTGATCGGTCAGGCTGGTCTATGGCCCACATCTCGGTCCATACATTGGCCACCCGCGGTGGTCTAGTGCTCCGAAATGGATTGCACTAAGACGTATATGTTGAGCCTCTTGTCTTTATGGTTAAGCAGTGGTGTGTGTGTGTGTGTGTGTGTGTGTGTGTGTGTGTGTGTGTGTGTGTGTGTGTGTGAGTAGTGTGTGTGTGTGTGTGTGTGTGTGTGTGTGTGTGTGTGTGTGTGTGTGTGTGTGTGTGTGTGTGTGTGTGTGTGTGTGTGTGAGTGTGTGTGTGTGTGTGTGTGTGTGTGTGTGTGTGTGTGTGTGTGTGTGTGTGTGTGTGTGTGGTGTGTGGGGAGTGAGTGTGTGTGTGTGTGTGTGTGTGTGTGTGTGTGTGTGTGTGTGTGTGTGTGTGTGTGTGTGTGTGTGTGTGTGTGTGTGTGTGTGTGTGTGTGTGTGTGTGTGTGTGTGTGTAGTCGGGTAAAGGTATGGTAAATTGTTATACAGGGCATTATATCATCTTCACGGTTAATCAAAGCGCTTTATACTTTACTCCCGGCTTCTGTGGTGGGAAGAATTCAACCACGCTGCAATTAATGCGCGAATTATATTCGTACAAAATATAACCACTGTCTATAGCCATGTACCCTTTCATGCAGCTGAGTGAAATAGAGAAATGTAGAGTGACAAAAAGTTGCCCAAGGTTTGATATCGCAGAACAAGATTCGAACCCGGATTCTCTTAGCCTGTATTCAGTAAAGCGTGGTGTCTGACACCCAAGCTATTGTCGACACTTGATACAAACGGAATGTTTCGTTGAAATTATAGTTCAACCTCATCACTCTTTGGAGCATTATATATTGGCGGACAATATGTCAAGTTAGAGCGCAGTTGCTCAGGGATAGAGCCTCGGAATCTCAACTAAGAGGACCCAGGTTCAAATCCTATGCTGCGCTGTTAAAACCTAGGGAAGGTTTTTTCACTCTACATTGCTCCAGTTCACGTAGCTGTATACATGAGTTCCTGGCTGTAGACATTGGCAAAAAAGTGTGCGAGCATTCTTCGCACATTAATTGTAACATATGGTTGGATGCTTCCCAGAGAAGTTGAGATGGTGTCTGATTGAACAGGTCTGTCAGGGAAGTAAAGTGTAAAGCGTTTTGAGCAATGCTAAGGATTGGATACTGCGCTATATCAGAACTTTTTTGCAATGGCAAATGCACCACGTCAGTGCAGCCGTTGAGACTCGTCGAACGTGTTAACGTGTGTCTATTCGTTGTGGTGTTCTTTGTCGGCGACATGATCAGATGTAGAAGGTAGTTCTTTGAAAGGGTTGGATGAATGAGGTTTTTTATACCAGTAATTATAAGCGTTGGTGACTCGCGATAGTATAGTGGTTAGCACATCAGCCTAGAACGCGCCATACGGACATGATCAGATGTAGAAGGTAGTTCTTTGAAAGGGTTGGATGAATGAGGTTTTTTATACCAGTAATTATAAGCGTTGGTGACTCGCGATAGTATAGTGGTTAGCACATCAGCCTAGAACGCGCCATACGGACATGATCAGATGTAGAAGGTAGTTCTTTGAAAGGGTTGGATGAATGAGGTTTTTTATACCAGTAATTATAAGCGTTGGTGACTCGCGATAGTATAGTGGTTAGCACATCAGCCTAGAACGCGCCATACGGACATGATCAGATGTAGAAGGTAGTTCTTTGAAAGGGTTGGATGAATGAGGTTTTTTATACCAGTAATTATAAGCGTTGGTGACTCGCGATAGTATAGTGGTTAGCACATCAGCCTAGAACGCGCCATACGGACATGATCAGATGTAGAAGGTAGTTCTTTGAAAGGGTTGGATGAATGAGGTTTTTTATACCAGTAATTATAAGCGTTGGGGACTCGCGATAGTATAGTGGTTAGCACATCAGCCTAGAACGCGCCATACGGATATGCAAACCACTCGACATCCCCTAGTCCAATGAACTTGGACTTGTATATATGGTGTAAACACCTGGCTCTCAGCATTGGGGATTGGGCATCCCAAGTGACTGGGAGATTACGTAAACGTCGGTTCCTTTGCAACTTGGGTCTTAAACGAACCACTGAGGCCGATAAGCACCCTGGCAGAGTCCACCTTCAGTGCCAGCATAGAAAGGAAGTCAACGCGATAATGTTCTGGAGAAAGGCTAACCTGTTGAATGAAACCTCATAAATCATAAAACAGGTTTATAGTTTTATACAGTAACAATTTTATATAAGAATTTAAGTTAAGTATCTAACCTTGGCAATACGGCCACCTTGCAATGTTCATTTCTATAACACTAAAATGTAGGAAGGTAGTCCTCGCTAATCGGGTCACTATTGTTCAGTGCCGACGGTGACCTTAATAGTGGGTTCCAGAGTATATTTATAGCAGTTAAATAATGACCCCCCCATTCAAAACGTTATCGCAACAACGGAGAATGCTTTGTATTTTGTACTTATCAGTCAATGGCCCAGACCTAGTAGTCACTTTTAACTACGTGCACACTTTCTCGTCACCGATTAACTGATTTAATCTTATAACGTAAAATTAAAATTGATATTATTTTAATCAGCTGTATCACCATCTATAAATGTTTTTGCTATATACCTATATTTTTATAATGTGTGTTTGCACCACAAATTTAACTTATTTTATATTTCTACTACTACTACTACTACTACTACTACTACTACTACTACTACTACTACTACTACTACTACTACTACTACTATTACTACTACTACTACTACTACTACTACTGCTACTGCTACTACTATTACTACTACTACTACTACTACTACTAATACTGCTACTACAACTACTACAACAACTACTACTACTACTACTACTACTAATACTGCTACTACAACTACTACAACAACAACTACTACTACTACTACTACTACTACTAATACTGCTACTACAACTACTACAACAACTACTACTACTACTACTACTACTACTACTACTACTGCTACTACAACTACTACTACTACTACTACAACTACTACTACTACTACTACTACTACTACTACTACTACTGCTACTACAACTACTACTACTACTACTACTACTGCTACTACAACTACTACTACTACTACTACTTACTACTACTACTACTACTACTACTATTACTGCTACTGCTGCTGCTGCTGCTGCTGCTGCTGCTGCTGCTGCTGCTTGCTGCTGCTGCTGCTGCTGCTGCTGCTGCTGCTGCTGCTGCTGCTGCTGCTGCTGCTGCTGCTGCTATTCCAAACAGGCCAGCACGCGTCCTTTTCAATGTAGAAAATTGTTGTAGTTAACTTTACGGTCGTCACTCGGCATGGAATTCGTACCAAATCAACTCGTGAGTCTACAAAAGTTCGTTTATAGCGCAGTATCAAATCCTCAGAATTGCCCACAGCTTTTTACATGTTACTTCCTGACAAGCCTGTTCAGTCGAACATTATGTCGTCCGCTCTGGATCTAGTTGAAACATGTTCATCGAACGTGCCATGTTTACGCTTTTGAACGTCTGTATTTAGTTTCCTGATGTAGATAATAGCATGCTCATAAAGACACACGATACCTTAAACAGAGGCCCCCACCCAAAGAGTTATCGCCACAACGGTGGAGATTTTGTATTATGTGTTTATGAGTCACTCGTAATTAACTGGCGTCTTAGGAGAACACTTAATAATGTGACACGCAATATTTATAGACGATGTATCTATAGATCAAACCACTTATTGTTAATGGTGCATTAACACAATAACACAACTGCGAGGCTTGTGAGTGAATTAAACACTATGATCTTGTTCCAGCTTGGAACATGCCTGCTGTATATTTACCGATACCGCCAGGAAGCGATTACTATCAAATTAATAATACATCTGCAATAGGCCACGACTGAGTCTAGGTTGACAATGATTACGACACTGGAACGACTTGTTTACGTGCTCACGATACTGTTCAGTAGTTAGCCTCGGTTACCCAGGCTCCGTGACGTGGCAACACTTTTAAGCCCCTCAACTCTGCCTGGGGAAAGAAAGACTCTGCATTTGTTAGGCCTTACCCCAGATTAGGGTAGAGACGCTGATTTGCTCTCAGGCCAACTATGAAATAAAAATAAAAATAACGATATACTTTTACAAGATAACGATATTATATGAAAAGTATTCAACTGTGAACTTATATTAACACAAAAATAAGTAAACATTCAAATTTACAGTTGTTTATAAAATAACAATAAGGATTAATCAGTATCCGTGAGGTGGCAGCATTGTTTAGCCCAACACGAATAACATACAAATTAAATAAGGATACCTGTTTATCAAATAATGCTCTATTATAGAAACTATTAAAAATTAAACTCATATTAACACAAAATAAATAGAAATACAAATTTGCAGTTGTTTATAAAATAGAAATTACGGCAGGATTACCCAGTGTCCGTGAGGTAGCAGCAATGTATAGATCACGCGGATAAACAAACAAAAGTCGACTAAGTAACCAGACTGTCTTCTCGGCGTTGTTCCGCAGCCGACCGACAGTCGGTTAAGCGAGACTATTCAGTAGTATGCATCGGGCGTGACCGTCTGCGAAGTTGATACAGCTAACAGATTGTAAACAAACACGTTGACCTCGATGCAAGGGCTGTGTAGCGTCGGAATAGTAATTACTCTTGACTATGGACAAACAAGTATGCATAGGTTCGATTTGACTTGTCTTGAAGACGTCTTGTGAGACCAACTTAGGGATGTAAGCCGTTTGATGGTCTACCTGGGGTGTGGTGAGTGTGGTGGGGTGGGGTGGGCTGGTGGGATGGGGTGTGGGGTGTGCTAGGGTGTAGTGGTGTGGTATGGTGGTGGGGTGGTGAGATACACAAACCTCAAGTTGCACCCTTTGAACCTCGCTAAAACATCAAGTCCGCCGTTGCGCAGTCGCTCGGATTTTTGCACCGGAAGACAGGGTGGGGCTGTTGGGAAATGCCCGCAGCCACGCCGTTGTCACGTCATAATCTTTTCACCTAAGCAAACGTCTGTGGCACGCAAATGTGCGCCTTTATTATATGATCAAGGAAAACGACCAATTCACAAGTCAAGACGCGTGCGTTTGTTTGATCTCCCACAATAACGATAACTACGATGACCTCGTAGCACACGTAAGGAGCTACCACCTGATAGCAACATATCAGATACATGCCACACATCGCTGACTACTAACACAGACGCAGTTTGTGGATCTACCTGTCCAACGTCAACATGTCAGATGGCAGTATAATAGTACCGTCAACACGTCAGATGACAGTGTAATAGTACCGTCAACATGTCAGATGACAGTGTAATAGTACCGTCAACATGTCAGATGACAGTGTAATAGTACCGTCAACACGTCAGATGACAGTGTAATAGTACCGTCAACATGTCAGATGGCAGTGAAATAGTACCGTCAACACGTCAGATGACAGTGTAATAGTACCGTCAACATGTCAGATGGCAGTGAAATAGTACCGTCAACATGTCAGATGACAGTGTAATAGTACCGTCAACATGTCAGATGACAGTGTAATAGTACCGTCAACATGTCAGATGACAGTGTAATAGTACCGTCAACATGTCAGATGACAGTATAATAGTACCGTCAACATGTCAGATGGCAGTGAAATAGTACCGTCAACACGTCAGATGACAGTGTAATAGTACCGTCAACATGTCAGATGGCAGTGAAATAGTACCGTCAACACGTCAGATGACAGTGTAATAGTACCGTCAACATGTCAGATGACAGTGTAATAGTACCGTCAACATGTCAGATGACAGTGTAATAGTACCGTTAACATGTCAGATGGCAGTGTAATAGTACCGTCAACATGTCAGATGGCAGTGAAATAGTACCGTCAACACGTCAGATGACAGTGTAATAGTACCGTCAAAATGTCAGATGACAGTGTAATAGTACCGTCAACATGTCAGATGGCAGTGTAATAGTACCGTCAACATGTCAGATGGCAGTGTAATAGTACCGTCAACATGTCAGACTGCAGTGTAATTGTACCGTCAACATGTTAGATGGCAGTATAATAGTACCGTCAATATGTCAGATGACAGTGTAATAGTACCGTCAACATGTCAGATGGCAGTGTAATAGTACCGTCAACATGTCAGATGGCAGTGTAATAGTACCGTCAACATGTCAGATGGCAGTGTAATAGTACCGTCAACATGTCAGACTGCAGTGTAATTGTACCGTCAACATGTTAAATGGCAGTATAATAGTACCGTCAATATGTCAGATGGCAGTATAATAGTACCGTCAACATGTCAGATGACAGTGTAATAGTACCGTCAATATGTCAGACTGCAGTGTAATTGTACCGTCAACATGTTAGATTCCAGTGTAATATAAACATGTCAGGTGGTAGTGTAATAGCACTGTCAACATGTCAAATGATAGTGTAATAATACCGTCAACATGTGAAATGGCGGTGTAATAGTATCGTTAACATGTCAAATGGCGGTGTAATAGTACCGTCAACATGTCAGATGACAGTGTAATAGTACCGTCAATATGTCAGACTGCAGTGTAATTGTACCGTCAACATGTTAGATTCCAGTGTAATATAAACATGTCAGGTGGTAGTGTAATAGCACTGTCAACATGTCAAATGATAGTGTAATAATACCGTCAACATGTGAAATGGCGGTGTAATAGTACCGTTAACATGTCAAATGGCGGTGTAATAGTACCGTCAACACGTCAGATGACAGTGTAATAGTACCGTCAACATGTCAGATGGCAGTGAAATAGTACCGTCAATATGTCAGACTGCAGTGTAATTGTACCGTCAACATGTTAGATTCCAGTGTAATAATACCTTAAACATGTCAGGTGGTAGTGTAATAGCACTGTCAACATGTCAAATGATAGTGTAATAGTACCGTCAACATGTGAAATGGCGGTGTAATAGTACCGTCAACATGTCAAATGGCGGTGTAGTAGTACCGTCAACATGTCAGGTGGCAGTGTAATAACGTCTATATGTCAGGTGGTAATGTAATAGTATCGTTAGTATATCAGATGGCGGTGTGACAGTATCTTCAACGTGTCAGATGGCAGGGTAATAGTATCGCAATACAATAATAAATTCGGACCCCTGGTAAACGTCCATATAGATGTAGATGGTACGAGCAGAAATAAGCAATTTCCTTCTTTTTCTTCTTCTTAACCCATTGCTGCCAGTAGCTTGACTTTACATATGACTAACAGTTCGTTTTTAATCTTGGTTATTTGTATAGATACCACCCTCTCGTGTATTTGCCCCGCTGTGGGGTTAATCACCTTGCTGTGTCATTCCGCCACACCCCAATAGTTCACATTCAAGCGTTCTTTGTCGTACTCCTCCGGCAATGCAGCTCGACTCGCTGCGTCATCGCCTCCTGACAGTCACGCTTTGCACACCCGTCAAGAATTCCACCAGATTTAGTCGTGGCCATGTGGTGTAGCGGCTAAAAAAAGTGAATTCAATCGAGATCTTCGTTTGAGAACGACTGTTGCCGTTTCGAAAGCCGAACACAAGTGCTTGCTGTCATTACACAACTGGTGGTCGAAAGAAGGTAGAACATATTACTCATCCTAACTTTCACCTGTTTCCTCCACCCTTTGGACAACTGCTCGCTCTCGGTCTCGGTCTCGGTCTCGGTCTCGGTCTCGGTCTCGGTCTCGGTCTCGGTCTCGGTCTCGGTCTCGGTTCGGTCTCGGTCTCGGTCTCGGTCTCGGTCTCGGTCTCGGTCTCGTCTCGGTCTCGGTCTCGGTCTCGGTCTCGGTCTCGGTCTCGGTCTCGGTCTCGGTCTCGGTCTCGGTCTCGGTCTCGGTCTCGGTCTCGGTCTCGGTCTCGGTCTCGTCTCGGTCTCGTCTCGGTCTCGGTCTCGGTCTCGGTCTCGGTCTCGGTCTCGGTCTCGGTCTCGGTCTCGGTCTCGGTCTCGGTCTCGGTCTCGGTCTCGGTCTCGGTCTCGGTCTCGGTCTCGGTCTCGGTCTCGGTCTCGGTCTCGGTCTCGGTCTCGGTCTCGGTCTCGGTCTCGGTCTCGGTCTCGGTCTCGGTCTCGGTCTCGGTCTCGGTCTCGGTCTCGGTCTCGGTCTCGGTCTCGGTCTCGGTCTCGGTCTCGGTCTCGGTCTCGGTCTCGGTCTCGGTCTCGGTCTCGGTCTCGGTCTCGGTCTCGGTCTCGGTCTCGGTCTCGGTCTCGGTCTCGGTCTCGGTCTCGGTCTCGGTCTCGGTCTCGGTCTCGGTCTCGTCTCGGTCTCGGTCTCGGTCTGGGTCTCGTCTTGGTCTCTGGTCTCGGTCTGGTCTCGGTCTTCTGGTCTCGGTCTCGGTCTCGGTCTCTGGTCTGGTCTCGGTCTGTCTCGGTCTCGGTCTCGGTCTCGGTCTCGGTCTCGGTCTCGGTCTCGGTCTCGGTCTCGGTCTCGGTCTCGGTCTCGGTCTCGGTCTCGGTCTCGGTCTCGGTCTCGGTCTCGGTCTCGTCTCGGTCTCGGTCTCGGTCTCGGTCTCGGTCTCGGTCTCGGTCTCGGTCTCGGTCTCGGTCTCGGTCTCGGTCTCGGTCTCGGTCTCGGTCTCGGTCTCGGTCTCGGTCTCGGTCTCGGTCTCGGTCTCGTCTCGTCTCGTCTCGTCTCGGTCTCGGTCTCGGTCTCGTCTCGGTCTCGGTCTCGGTCTCGGTCTCGGTCTCGGTCTCGGTCTGTCTGGTCTCGGTCTCGGTCTCGGTCTCGGTCTCGGTCTCGGTCTCGGTCTCGGTCTCGGTCTCGGTCTCGGTCTCGGTCTCGGTCTCGGTCTCGGTCTCGGTCTCGGTCTCGGTCTCGTCTCGGTCTCGGTCTCGGTCTCGGTCTCGGTCTCGGTCTCGTCTCGGTCTCGTCTCGGTCTCGTTCGGTCTCGGTCTGTCTCGTCTCGTCTCGTCTCGTCTCGGTTCTGTCTGTCTCGTCTGTCTCGGTCTCGGTCTCGGTCTCGGTCTCGGTCTCGGTCTCGGTCTCGGTCTCGGTCTCGGTCTCGGTCTCGGTCTCGGTCTCGGTCTCGGTCTCGGTCTCGGTCTCGGTCTCGTCTCGGTCTCGTCCGGTCTCGTCTCGTCTCGGTCTCGTCTCGGTCTCGTCTCGGTCTCGTCTCGTCTCGGTCTCGTCTGTCTCGTCTCGTCTCGGTCTCGGTCTCGGTCTCGGTCTCGGTCTCGGTCTCGGTCTCGGTCTCGGTCTCGGTCTCGGTCTCGGTCTCGGTCTCCCACTCCCACTCCCACTCCCACTCCCACTCCCACTCCCACTCCCACTCCCACTCCCACTCCCCCTCTCCCTCTCCCTCTCCCTCTCCCTCTCCCTCTCCCTCTCACTCTCACTCTCACTCTCCCTCTCACTCTCCCTCTCACTCTCACTCTCACTCTCACTCTCACTCTCACTCTCACCTCACTCTCACTCTCACTCACTCTCACTCTCACTCTCACTCTCACTCTCACTCACACTCTCCTCTCACTCTCACTCTCACTCTCACTCTCACTCTCACTCTCACTCTCACTCTCACTCTCACTCTCACTCTACTCTCACTCTCACTCGCCCTCTTGAAAATAGCACATGACACTCTATACCGGACATGAATAGGAAATTGTGCTTCCTGTTGAGATGGTGTCAATCATGGACTGGATTCGCTGAGTAGCCCTACTACCCCCACTGTTCATGTAGCGGGGGGTGTACACCAAAACCGTCACGGGCGAGTGGACGTAGGATAATTGTGAATACCGTCAAGGTCCAGTGGAAGCGAAACACGCTGTGGGTTTAGCGGCTAGTGGAATGTCGTTTTTGCGCCGACTCATACAAGTGCGCATGCGTATAACACGCCCAATTACAGTTCCGTCCTAGCGAGACGGACGGACGTACATACCTCACTGCACGGGTGCCACAGCGGTCGTGTAGTGGGAGCTATGTCGTACCTACGAGCGGTGTTCTACCTCGTCGTCGTCGCTGTCGCGTTGACGACAGTCGCATGCGACGAGGAGGAAGATTTCAGTGTAGGAGAGTCGGAGGTGACAGTAGAGGCCGAATCGGGCACGATGGAGTTCCGTCTGCGGCGGCAGAACGTCACGGAGCAGTCACAACCGGTGCGAATCAGAGTGGCGCATGTGATGCAACTCGACGTAGACGGCAAAGAGGTCACCAACTGCAACGATGAGCCTATTGCCGCAGAAACCCGTCAAACCACAGCAGCCCCTATGGGTGGTATGTTTCGACGGAAGCGAGACGTACAGCCGGTGGTAACGGGACAGACGATTCACAAGCAGCCAAGAGGCGGAATGCGTCATCCTCAGCCATCGAATGGCGGCGCAGTTACTCAAGGAAGCGTCGACCCAGGTGGTAAACCATCGATGTCAGGACCAGAATCTCCTGGAAGGGGGAATCATCCCTGGACGGACGGGAGTGGACTGGGAGGGGTTAGATTCTCCAACTTCGCGAGGGCGAACTTCACCGTTGAAAGGAAGAGAGTGCACCAGGCGATGAAGCACGGTCGTAGAGGGCTGAAAGCCTTGCAGAAGAGATTCCACGCCAACCTGGGTGAGGGCGTCGGCAAGATGGCAATTGACATGGCACTGCCAGAAGACGACGGCGAAATCGAGATCGACGGAGAGAAGCAGAAGTTGAGGAGAGGAGACCTGAAGTTCAACATCGAGTTGAGTGAGTGGAGTTGGTGCGGGGAGGAGGGAGACAACGGAACCGGCGCCTTCTTGGACGTCTACGTCGAGATCAACAGCACTCGCCGGCCGACGATGCGGCGACAGCGCACGGCCTCAGCACCCGCCTCGTTCGACCTCGGAGACAATACGACCATGAGCTTCTCCGGCAAGGTACGTGTGCGGCGCTTTTCATAACACGTCGCCCGCATTTGTCCAGCAGCCTATCCACAGGCAACTCCTGTGGCTGAACAGCCAATTTTATACGTGGTTTTGCACATATCACAACATTCCAATTATCCCAAAAATGGATGTGTTAAGTCGATGGGTAAAGGAACCATTTGGAATTATGTTGGGGAAATATGTGTAGATGGGCTTAGCACTATACTGTAAACACACAATGTGGAAAATGTCTACTCTTTATCATACATTTTCAGCTGTGTCTGTAAACGTCTGGTTATTTAGAGACTTAATAGACCAGTTGCAAATGATTGGTGAGTAGTAAAAAAATAGTTTTAACAACTCCACCAATTGAAGACATATTTTCATGTCAGTGTATCACTGTGATTATTGTTATTGATGAGTTTGGGTGGGTGGCATAAATTTTTTACAAATTGTTTTTTTACTAGAATATTTATATTTACGAAACCTTCAAAATATGCAGTACTTTTAATAATAATAATAATAATAATAATAATAATAATAATAATAATAATAATAATAATAATAATAATAATAATAATAATAATAATAATAATAATAATAATAATAATAATAATAATAATAATAATAATAATAATAATAATAATAATAATAATAATAATAATAATAATAATAATAATAATAATAATAATAATAATAATAATAATAATAATAATAATAATAATAATAATAATAATAATAATAATAATAATAATAATAATAATAATAATAATAATAATAATAATAATAATAATAATAATAATAATAATAATAATAATAATAATAATAATAATAATAATAATAATAATAATAATAATAATAATAATAATAATAATAATAATAATAATAATAATAATAATAATAATAATAATAATAATAATAATAATAATAATAATAATAATAATAATAATAATAATAATAATAATAATAATAATAATAATAATAATAATAATAATAATAATAATAATAATAATAATAATAATAATAATAATAATAATAATAATAATAATAATAATAATAATAATAATAATAATAATAATAATAATAATAATAATAATAATAATAATAATAATAATAATAATAATAATAATAATAATAAAATAATAATAATAATAATAATAATAATAATAATAATAATAATAATAATAATAATAATAATAATAATAATAATAATAATAATAATAATAATAATAATAATAATAATAATAATAATAATAATAATAATAATAATAATAATAATAATAATAATAATAATAATAATAATAATAATAATAATAATAATAATAATAATAATAATAATAATAATAATAATAATAATAATAATAATAATAATAATAATAACACTACTTTAGCGCTTATATCCTCGAGAATTCAAACTCAGAGAAGCAATACACAAAATCGTTAGGAGCTATGACCAATGGGAACAGGCCGGAGTCGTTTTGGAGCATGTGAATGTGATTTCAAACCAATTCCAGTAACAATTTGTTTAAGTAACAAATGTCTTAAGTGATTTAAGTAAGTGATTTAAAGGGATACTCCTATTAGTGATAAGTTCGCATTATAAACTTACATACGTATACTATATTGGTTGTGCCTACTAATTGCACATAGTGATTGTTAGTAAACATTTAGTTATAGCTTAATGGTATCAGAAAAATGTAATCTTAGATTCAGGGCGCTGCCATCTTGAGACTTATGCGCCAATGACGTAAGCCAAATCGTGTACGTCACTGGCGCATTGTTGAAAAGGGCAAGGATTGGCGGAATCTTTGCTAACAATTGTGATAGTGACGTAAGTAATCCGCGACGTACTGGATACATCAAATACCATTGGACAGACATAGGATGTTCGTACGTGCATGCGCCAATGACGTAAGCGGTTTACGTCACTGGCGCTTGATAGCAAAAATGGCAGCGCCCTAATCCAACATGGAGTGTTTCTGATATAATTATACTATAATTAATTGTTTATTAACGATCTTTGTGCACAATTATTATGCACAACCAATATAGTATACCTATGTAAGTAAATGCTGTGAATCTCTCACTGACTGGAGTATCCCTTTAAGTAACAAATACTAAATTAGCAGCAATACAACTGTATGTCTAATGTGAAACCCTGTAATATGTGAAACCCTGTAATGTCTACATTACATGGAATGCAGTCGATGTTATAATGCAATTGTGATGTATAATATATTATTAAATATAAGGACTATGTAAATACTTCATGAAGACCTACTTTAGTAATAACTGGATAACATAATTTCCATTGAAAGTTCGCATGTTGGCGATGACCATACAGTAGGGCACTGGTTATATATGTCGTGGAGATGAATAGCATATTGACGCTATTAGGTCCCCGGGCCAGTTAAATTCTTATTTTCTACCCTGCTAGTTAGGCGTCAAACAGAGTAGGCAAAACCCGCTAATGGCAAATAATCTTACACAGTAGTTGTTGTTTATTCAGACGTGATCATAGTACAATCCTATGGCAGACACCCGAAGCTAAAACGTTTGTCACCCTATCGCGAAATAGCCCTGCTTCATTGTGATTATACGAAAGGCTGAGTCACTGTAAATTGGCCCTTAAAAAGTTGACTGTCTCCAAATGCAACTGAGTTACATTTATATAAATTGTATGCCTTAACAAGTTATCCCGTTTCACGGTAGCTTTGTTGCATGTTAGACAGCAAGCACAGTAGACGACAAGATCTCTTTACGGAACATAATCTAAGCAGTTGCTGCTTGTTCACCCGTGACGATGTATTGATCGCATGACAGATAATCATTCATGCGTATCCATTCACCCGAGACCAGAGCATTAGCCTCCTTATCGTGTGAAACACAATTGTGGCTGTTGCTCCGGTGACCTCAGCTCACGTTCCACGCGTATTCAGTGGTTCTATGGCACATGAGTTAAGGTAAATTCAAAACGGCCGAAATATACCAACGGCCGTTTCGCCAACACAGTAGTTACATTTCCAGTGACTCTGTGTCAGACAATTCGTTATAATTGTGATCATGTAGATTCGTACTTGATACATGCTGATCATCGTCACTATCGTAATAGTAATATAATCTCTTGTTATTTCAAATTGTCCCGAAAAACGTGAAGTTTGGAAAATCATCACCAGAAATGTTGATTTTTGCCATTTGAAGCATACTGCCAGAAAAATGGCAATAACAACAATACTGGAGAATGTTCGAGAATCAATGCAAAAAACAAACTACATTAGCAAAGATGACATGAAATGGGAAATTAGTGTTAATGAAATAAATAATAAATAAATAAAAGGACATAAAGAAGACAGGAGATGCAAAATACGTGTTAATGATATGAATAATAAATTAAGGGAAATAAAGAAGACAGGATGGGAAATAAGTGTTAATGATATAAATGATAAATTAAGGGAAATAAAGAAGACGGGAGATGTAAAAATAAGTGTTAATGATATAAATAAGAAATTAAGGGAAATAAAAAAGACAGGGTGGGAAATAAGTGTTAATGATATAAATAAGAAATTAAGGGAAATAAAAAAGACAGGGTGGGAAATAAGTGTTAATGATATAAATAAGAAATTAAGGGAAATAAAAAAGACAGGATGGGAAATAAGTGTTAATGCCAGTGAAGGAGACGGCTAAGATTGTGTAAGATATAGTCGATGCTAAAAAACTTTCACTACGTGGTTAACGGTATTTAATAAAGGCCTAATTTTCGCATACGCTTCTTATGTTACAGTATCAGAGAGACGGCGTTTGGAAGGACGTGGACAGTGGTTATCCGAAAGTGGACAGCTTTGACCATAATCTAATCATCGTCCGCTTCCCACGATTTAACAGCAAATTGTTCTACGACCCAACCGTTTCAGTCGAGTCGGAGGATGACGTCACAGATGACAACAACGGCAACGGCGGCGGCAAAGGAGGCATCAGCGACTCCAATTGTCTCAGCGTGTCTGCCATGTTCGTTACCATGACAACGGCTTTGACCTACATTCTGCTGAAGTAAACAACGAACCGGCCACAAAAAGACATTCCGTGTTTGCCCTTTCACATGGTTACTACGAGGGATATTAATGCTTTCTATATAAGCTAACTGTCTGGTGATAACATACAAACTAGTTTAGTACACCGTAAATAAATTGACATTACACTAATGAATACAGGTCTGTCATTGTGGATAGTTTTAACGAATAAATGTGTGTATCTGTGCATGCGTTTGATATCATTATATGTTAAACTAAAAGCACTGTGTCGCTGTAATTAATCTTTTAACCGCTTTCTATTCACACCTATGTATATACTATTTACTGGTGAGATGACAATATAATGACAATGTGCAG
>JAODUO010000246.1:85000-102500 GCA_025642075.2 Ridgeia piscesae | reverse complement strand
GCAACGCGCAACGCGCAACGCGCAACGCGCAACGCGCAACGCGCAACGCGCAACGCGCAACGCGCAACGCGCAACGCGCAACGCGCAACGCGCAACGCGCAACACAACACAACACAACACAACACAACACAACACAACACAACACAACACAACACAACACAACACAACACAACACAACACAACACAACACAACACAACACAACACAACACAACACAACACAACACAACACAACACAACACAACACAACACAACACAACACAACACAACACAACACAACACAACACAACACAACACAACTCACACAACTCACAATACGATAAAAAAAAAGTCATTGTCCCGTCAAAGGAATTTCGTATATAATTAATTAATTAATAACTACTTCAATAAAATTTTATTAAAAAATAACCAAAACTTACAATAAATAAATACAAAAGCATAATGGAATAAATCAATAAAGTAACACATAAAGTAATAAATAAAGTAGTAAATAAAATGTTAAACATAAATACAAGTATATCATGGCACATCTGTAATATTATAGGAAAGCAGATATGCATTTGTTATCATAGTTCATGCGTGACAAGTTTATCTCCAAAGCGCAATCTCGCGTGCGTGATAAAGCACCCAAAGACGCCAACTGGTGTCAGTAACACTTGCCAGCCACAGCGCGTTGTTCCTTGTTGTAGACAGAAACTGCCACTACTGGATTGGCCGTCCTGTGCCAGACAAATGTCTGGACACACAATGCTCCAGTCGCCCTTCCTGTGAACAAGGCGAGGTGTTTCCTTTCTAACCACTCAGTCATGTAGTACAAATGCATGTAAAACACCTAATGTCAATCTTGTCAAAAGTATATTTCAACCTAACCCTAAATTCTAATCCTAACCCTCACCATAACCTTAACACTAAACTTAAACCTAAACCTAAACCTTATTCCACATAAGAACAACCAAAAATTTGCATTTATACGTGAGTGGTTAGCAAGTTGCCATTGCCTGAACAAAGACTCTCTTTATTACTTGCCAACGATGCGTCGTCGTCAGCACTAACTTGTTCGCAGAAAGCATGAACCAATTATTCAGTTCGGTTCGAATTGTACATGCGTACATGTAAGTATTTAGCATGATTTTGCAAAGTTATTATCCTGATCCGTCAGCAATAATAATTAAATTTATTCTTAGCAACAAGGCGTGTCAATACGTGAACTTATGTTGCTTTCAACAGTGTAGTTGTGGGTTCTTTGGGAAATATAATATATATAGAGGTACATTAAATCATTACAGTGATTGCAGTGAGTTCTAAAAAAAACATAATAATATATGGTATCAAATGCAACTGAAGGTTCGTAAATAAAAATCCGGTCATATCGATATATTGTTATAGTTTTACTAGCAGAAACACGATGACTGCATATTGTGTATTACAAAACAATAAAATAAAACAAACTCGACTAAATCCATATGACGAGATTCGCCTGTTGTATTTTATTTATGATTACTTTCTACCGAGATACCAAACCTAGTTTAGCTTTTATCATTTGCTTAAACTGAATTTCATATGTCATGCATCAAACTGGCTTCTTGTGTGTGTGTCGCCATGAAGACAATGACTTCCACCACAAGCGGTCAGTGTTACGCAATCCAGACCTCACCAGACAGAATACACCCGCCCCGTCTGTCGGCCACAATTGTGCAAACGTTGAAAGCAAGGCGGCACCAGCGCAACTAAACTCGTTTCCCTGTACGCGTCTGATTGGTTGACCAGTCCGAACAACAGAATCGCCAGGGCGTTGGCACCCAGTGTAGGATAGGTGTATATAAGGAGACGCCCAAGTGAGACGTGGTCGTTGTCGCTGGTTCTCTAGGGCTGATTGTACGAGACAACTACGGCAATGGTGACTCTCCGACATGTCTCCATCGTCCTACTGGCGTGTGCGATGTTCACGTTTGTCGCAGCGAAGAAGGAGATGAAGGCCGGCGCATCGAAGGTGGATATCGACGACTACGGAGAGATGACATTCAAACGTGCCAAGGGTAATGACAGTAAAGACGCCTTCCCGCTTAAGATAAAACTGGACGAACTGTCGCAAATCGACATCAATGGCAAAGAGCTTACCAACTGCAGCGATGCCGATAATTCCACGTTGCCCGGAATGGGCTGGATGAAACATGGCGGCTCGAAGAAAACGCAAATGAAAGGTATGATGAGGAAATTCCGTAAGTTTGCAAACCAGAAGTTCACTTTTGGACCGGGGAAAGATAACCAGCGAATGCCACACGGACCCGCTTCGTGGAAAGCGAAAATGCTAAGATTCAATACCGCTCTCAGCGAAGGAATCGGTAATTTGGCCCTCGAATTGTCCCTCCCTGAAGCGGACGGAGATATCGACATCGGCGGGGAAAAGCAGAAGTTGAAGAAGGGAGATATGAAGTTCAACATGGAGTTGTCTGATTGGAGCTGGTGTGACAACGCCGCCTTCATTGACGTCTACATGAAGGTGGTCGGCAAACAAAAGCCGAAGAAGAGGGCCAGTCGCAGTAAGGTTCGACCCACCACGTACTACGTCGGCGACAACGTCACCGTGAGCTTCTCGGGCAAGGTACGTACTACGTCCGTTGAACGACGGCTTGTGTTTCACGCCATTCATCAGTAACAGACAATAACAAAAACGAACAATGTTAATACTTTTCTGCATTTACCTTTCTCGTGAATCTGGCAGTTACCATTCATGATTAATATTAATTAATAAAAATAAATATTATGATGACAGTATATTTTCATTCACATGCTGCCGGCGGCCCCGTGCTCGAGTGATGAGTTTGCCTGCCTCATTTTCGATTATGCTTAACGATGTTTGTATATTGTGCCTCTGAGCTCGGATTCATGACTTTTCACTAGTCTTCTTAATTATTGTATACTAATTATTTTACAATTATTTTATACTAATTATTTTACAATTATTTTATACTAATTATCTTACACCAACTTGCATCTGCGCCTCCGTTGTTTGCTAGTTGCTTCTGTTTCACTCCCACAATTTTTCTTGTCAGTGTATTTTTCAATCGTATATCTCTCCTGTTGCATGTTGGGCATGTTTTTGTTAACTGCTAAGCCTGTTAACATTCCAAAAAATTAAACCGGATGTCTCTTTGTAGTATCAGAACGGTTCCTATATTAAGATCGGTGTCTTTGTTTGTAGTTTCAGAATGTCTCCGGCGGCTCCTGGTACGACATGCCAGACGGTTTCCCGAAGGTCGATAGCGTGGACATCTCTCGAATTATCGTACGTTTCCCGAGATTCGACGATATTCTCGTCTACGATCCCACAGTGTCCGGAGTGGAGGACGGCGAGGACGACGTCAGTGCCGGAAGTCATCTAAGTGTATCGGCCATCTTGATTATACTGACAGCGACAGCCGTTTATGCAATGGTGTAAGCAATGATGAACATCGAACTGATGCCCATGAAAGACTTTCTCATAAACGTGAAGGTCTGATATTCCGTGTCATCTAAGCGTGACAACAGGTAGTTTAAAATGTGTCACGCCTTCTTGGCTGGTGTCATCCCCACTTGTTGCCAAATAGACTGCAGTTGTCGCTTTGCCAAAACAAACATTTAAAAAATAGTTGTCGAAATGTCGATACCAGTATATAGCTATATAAGCAATATATTTCATTTGACCACGGAAAGCTGCACCAACAATAAAACTCTTCAATTTGCAATCTGCTTTTGTCGACGTATATTTCTGTGACGCACGTATATTTCTGACGTCATGGTTTCAGCGCCCGAATGACTGGACCGATATTGGTATGGATTGTTTGAATCTGAACATGCTGTGGCAAACTTGTTCTACCTTAGCTTGCATAAAAGAATTATGTCGCCATAAAATGCACACAACTATTTGACTGCTCAGTTCGGCGCCTTGTGAGATTTGATTTGATGTTCCAAATGTTCTCGCTTTCAAAATCGATCATATCTATCCGCTTATCTGTTTAACTAGAAATACACGAAGCACCAACGCAGACATTAGTAATACGCGAGGCGCCAATACAGACACTAAATGAAACATCCAATGAGGTAAACCGTTTAAAACGCTAAAAGCGATAGATGTAAAACGTAAAGGAAACGACAATAATTGATGTTTGATTTTGAAAAAATAAAAGGCCATTTAAAAAATTAATAATAAATTGAACTTGTATTATTTAATTTCACCAACTTAAGATACATACTTTGTGAGATTTTGCGATTTCTATTTTTTTCAATACTTAATGCCTGCCTTTGAACAAAACACGTGGCGCCCCTAGCGATAACCATCCTTATATGACGTCAACCCAGGCCTAACAATGGATGATGTATGTAGCGTCACTGGGCCGTATTCTAGTACGCCTTAGAAATTATTAACGCCACTTGTAGCGTAAAAAGTACGTCAAATGTGCACAAATAGCCTGGTGTGATGTTTGTCGCGCTTACATTTATCTGGGCGTCATATTGTACCAGGGAGATATTTCAATAATCAAATGTGTTTCAATTTGTTGTAACACAGCATATCCCCTAGACACGTCAAACGCAGTAGAAACGTCAACCGAAATGTCGCCCGGAAAAAAATAATTACGCCAAATTGTTTTGTTTGTTGAGCCTTGAGGTTGAAATGTTAAGTATATCGGCGCTGCAAGTGTTACAAATACAATACTATTACTACAACGTCACTCACCTAGCGGGAACGCAATGAACGATCCTTGCAGATAATTAACGTCACGACAAGACGTCTCCGTGATGCTGCTACTATATAAATCGACGGAAACCACCAAGAAAGATTTCATGAAAATATAGGATGTTTATTTTTTCACTGTACGTGTCCTCTAAACAGTGCGACACAATCTTGAAATGAAGACCTCTAATGGAGAATCTCACGAACTGGCCAAAGTGAATTTTGTTTGCGAATTCATCATGTGGTGAAGCCAATGTGTACTTTCAACGTCAAAACAAACATCAATATTAATGACGATAGAAAGAGTATTCTATAAGAAACATGTTTGTAGATTCGTATCGATTTGGATTGACGGACTGAATGACTGAATGACGGGGTAAGGATTCATAACATTATGTCCGTTTATAATCCAGCAGTTTGTTAGTTGCGATATATCAAACATTCGGCTTACTAATCTCTTCGGAAAAAACTATTAATGGTTTGTGGAGCCCACTTACGCTGTACAACTGCATGAGAGTACCCGTGTTACGTTTGCCCAAGGTATGTAAACGTACGTTTGGAATATAATGTTATCATTTGTAGCAGAAGGAAAATTCGATCGCCCAGTTTCCGCGGTGGGGCGCCACAGTTTAATGCATGCAAGAGCCTAGACCAAAATATGCCTAGCCGCGAGGTCACTAATATAATTAATCTGATCCACATTGAGGTAATACAAAGATAACATATTTGCACTAACAAAAATCCGGACGGACGGACGGACGGACGGACGGACGAACATATGAAGGAAATGAACCCTAGATTCAAGGCCTCAAACCAAATGGTCGCGAGGTAGCGTGAATACTGTTGGTGGCGAGGTAGCGTGAATACTGTAAAACCAACTAGTGACAAAGATAAGTGGTGAATCTGCTCGAAGTAAACAACTGACAACGTGAGTCGGTGAATATATATTACGCCAAACTCTCGATGATGTCACCGGCAAGGAGAGAGTGCAGACGGTTGCTAGAGATGACAGTGCAAGAAAAGCGAGGAATAACAACCAGAATTCGAGGATCGCGATAAAAAATCAACTCAGCCCAAGGAAAAACGAGAAGGTAGAAACATTACAAATTCTTTTTGTTTGATATCGATTTGTGTTTTCAAGTAACGCTGACGCGTAGTGACGTGACGTCTATGTTGTATGAGGGGGTGTGACGTCTATGTTGTATGGGGGGGTGACGTTTATGTTGTATGAGGGGGTGTGACGTCTATGTTGTATGAGGGGGTGTGACGTATAGTGCTAAGATGTCACCGGGCCTAGTCCTAAATATCGACATGTCAGGTAAAAGCAGCGAAAGCTAACACTCAGAGACTTGGCGGTAGGTAATGGATTGGTAAATACTCAAGTGGCGCCTCTTTTGGAGAGGGTGTGCTGATATATTCCAAAGTGGCGCCCTCTACCGATCAATACTACAGTGAACAGTGGCGTCGGAATTAAAGTAATATTGGTGGGCTCCTTAGAGCTTTAGCTCTCAGTGTTGTCCCATGTGTCGCCGCCGGCTTCAGCATGTCCGATGTCAGGTCGGATCATGACATCGACATCCGGAGACGGGAGGAGACGGTACTATGTTAGCGGAAGGAGGCAGGCTAGCAACTTCTATAGCATCGCCTGCTTGTCGTACGGGGCTTTGTACCTGCTGGGCTGTTAGGCAAACCTGGGAGTTCACCTGTCCGTTCACTTTATATGTCTCCGTCGTCTAGATTTGATATAGTAGCAACATTATTAGATTTATTGTGTCGTGAATAATTTACATGGCACAAAAGGTCGGAGAGGTGCATATTAAAGCGACATGATCAGTTCGTGGCTTTTATTTTATTGCAAAATCATGTTAATCAGTATAAGTTATAACTATTGTAGCGTCCTGACCGCCAGTAAATGTTTTATCGAAACAGAACTGACTTCGTAATGTTAAACGTCGAATGTTTATAATAATCCCGACGCGAGTGACACCCACCCTTTGACCTTTTCCAACTGGGAGCCGTGCACCTGGCTGGGTATGGCGTTAGTGGCGTCAACTTGTGTTCACGTGATACTGCATTGCGTGATCATACATTTCCTTCTAGGCTTTTAGCCACGCCTACAACGGTTTCGAAAACGCATCATGGTCGATGTGTACACAGAGTTAAGCGTCCTTACTGCGTCTATTTTCAACCCCTAAATGGTACATGAAAACATATTTTGACTGTCTTTACGCTATAGTAGGTATACTTTATACCGCATAACATGATTTTGCAATAAAAATTAAAAGCCACGAACGGACCATGTCGCTTTAAGACATAAAATAACAATATAATAATAATAATAATAATAATAATAGTAACGATGTTATAGCACCTATATCGTAAAACATCAAGCTCAGGGGTGGAACCAACAACATCATTTGGCGTAGTCATAAACGGTGATAGGTAAATGTCGTTATTGGAGCATGGAAGTACGGAGAATTTAGTGCGGTGGAAAAGCAATTTCAAACAAATATTGTTTTCATTTGTTTACGAAAGGTGGCTATATTTTCAGAAGATTTAATCTTAATAGGGCGATGCTTCCAAATTGTTGGCGCGGGTACAGAGAAAGCACGTTTGCCAATATTCAGCTTCGTCTTAGGAACAGAACGTTGCTTAAAACGGATGATCTTTGGGTATTAGAGCTATTAGAGAAATGTAACAGATTAACTAAATATGTCTGTTTTTAGTAGAAAGAATACGATATGTAATAGTAGCCAATTAAAATTTACTTCGATATAAAACTGGAACCTATGCAACAGCCTGACTTTACTATTGTTATAGCCAGAATGTTATGTGTTGTTTCAACAGCAGCATATTTGTGACGAAGAGATCTTAGATTGGACGTTGCTAGATTGGACGTTGCACAGCGTATATTATGAAATGTTTTTTGACAAGCATTTATGGACACATCACCTGCTAGAAGAAAAATGAGAGAGTTTGAAAGATTAATTAAAACCCAAATATTTCATGTTTGTTTTTGTGCGGGCATAGACTAAAACAAGAAATATGCGACGATGGGGTTTTGCTATGCCGATTCGTGTGCTATTTTGAAAGCATACCCTGGAATAATATGAATAATAAATGTCATCTTGTAGAGAGTAATGTTTTCCATTTATAATACGGGGAAACACAAAAAATATATGATAAACGTAAAGAAAAGACACATTTTATACAGGTACTGTAATGAATGTAGACTTATATTTACTAGGATTAGGATATCATTTACAATTGACACTGACAACAAAGACAACGTCGATTTATTCATAATTAAAATGTTGTTATTACTCGGCTAAAACTAAATGCAGCCTCAAGGATAAATGGCACAATTCTTATAACAAAAGCCAATAAAGTATCTTATTTAATTAGCTGTGTTTGACCGCAGCCTGCTAGGACTGGTCAATCAGTGAAGATGCCGCAGCTCCGGCCATGGTTAGCAGGAAAAAAAATAAAAAGCGTCTAATTTACAAAATCATACACAGATTAGGAATGTAAATAGTACACTTATAATAAAGCACATTTCACGATTGATAGACCAAAATCACAAAGTGTCAATAAGCTAAAATATTAATGTTGACACTGAATTTACGGTTTTGCAAGAAATGACAATAAGCAATAATAAGTACATATTTTGAAACATAACTGACGCAGTTTTGAAACATATTTAAAAGTATTTATCTGATAGTTGAATGCAATCACTGGCCCTGTGTAATCAATGTATTGTAAAACTGAGAAAATTTAATTAACGAAGTTGAAGTATTGATAAAATAAAGAAATTGTGAGAGATATGTAATTTTGAATATAATTGAACGGTCAATAACTTGTGACGCGACGAGCAGGGTCATAACATTTGCTAAACGTGATAACATAATGGTAAATACCGAGTTTTGATGGCAATGATGTGCCAATGTAATTATGTTAAGTTTATATATATATATATATATATATATATATATATATATATATATATTATTATATATATATATATATATATATATATTATATTTATTTTATTTATTATTCATTAGTTATATTCATTATTCCATTCATTCATTCATTCATTCATTCATTCATTCATTTATTATTTAGTTATTTAGTTATTTAGTTATTTAGTTATTTAGTTATTTAGTTATTTAGTTATTTAGTTATTTAGTTATTTAGTTATTTAGTTATTTAGTTATTTAGTTATTTAGTTATTTAGTTATTTAGTTATTTAGTTATTTAGTTATTTAGTTATTTAGTTATTTAGTTATTTAGTTATTTAGTTATTTAGTTATTTAGTTATTTAGTTATTTATATAGGTTGTGTAAGGTTGTATCGTGTTCTTCAAGTTTTACCAGACCTGTTTGCGTCATATGGATTCATGTGTAGATTAGCCGACGTCTTGTGACTGTCTCTACTGCACGACTTCAGAACAATAAATCTACACGTTACTGCCGGGTCAGACAGTCAAACCGCGGTTCTTCGTTGAGCCGCTTCTATATTGGGTGTGCTACAGTTCACTACGACTTGAAGTTACTTTAGGATACATAGGTTCATTAAGACGGACATTATGACGTCGTAGGAGTGTTTTGCTAGCTTGCCAAGAATGCTAAACAACTCGGGCCCACGGCCTGGGCCAAATTGTCTTGGGCCGAGTTGAGTTGTCTGCCCACCCTTGCCAATGTTGTGTTGGTGTTTCTTACAGGGAATCTTGACCATATATATATATATATATATATATATATATATATATATATATATATATATATATATATACAGAGACAGACAGACAGACAGACAGACAGATAGATACAGACAGACAGACAGACAGACAGACAGACAGACAGACAGACAGACAGACAGACAGACAGACAGACAGACAGACAGACAGACAGACAGACAGACAGACAGACAGACAGACAGACAGACAGACAGACAGACAGACAGACAGACAGACAGACAGACAGACAGACAGACAGACAGACAGACAGACAGACAGACATATATATAAATAGAAAACACACAGTCAATCAAAACCAAGTAATGCCATATCGTACGCTGATTACGACGTATGAACCAGTATGGTTTAAGAAGACTAGTCATACATAACACGATGTGCATCACCTAATACAAGTTATTAATCATTTACTATGTTTCTATGACCTAATGAATAAACGATCTTGTAGACATACTCATCTTAGCTACGCCGTTAACCTTTATTTATTATTTATTACTCACACTCTTATTTTGGTTAAAACAGCCAGTTAGTTTGTTAGTATTACGCCCTATTTTTTAAGAATAAAATGCAATTTCTCTAGCCATTTGTAACTTAACAGATTGTTCGTTTTTAGAAGTTAAATCGGTGTCAATCAACGTTTCTGGCTGAAATGAGTTGCACTCGTTTAGAAGGCATGCCGTTTAATTTCCTGTTCCCGTTGAGCGTATGAACAATATTCACTTCTCAGATAGCGTCGTCATGACGACTAGACGTCGGGCTGTGTGGAACGCTGCACGTGCCTGCATCACGAGACAGCCGACATAATTAACGCAGGGCGTTTAGCTTCGTTACCATGCGTAGGCAGAAATTTGGTAATTTGCATTGCGTCGTGACTAACATTTATAGAAATGTAGCCGTTTTCTTTCGATATACATGCACATATAAATATTTAAACATAAATATTTACATACATGTGTACGGATATACGTATATACATACACACACAAACACGCATACACTCATACATGCATACGTATACATATGTGCATACACACATAGGTATATATATATATATACACGTACACACGTACACACGTCCATACATACATACATACATACATACATACATACATACATACATACATACATACATACATACATACATACATACATACATACATACATACATACATACATACATACATACATACATACATACATACATACATACATACATACGTACGTAGTACTACATACATACTATACATACATAATACAACAAACATACATCACATACATACATACATACATACATACATACATACATACATACATACATACATACATACATACATACATACATACATACATACATACATACATACATACATACATACATACATACATACATACATACATACATACATACATACATACATACATACATACATACATACATACATACATACATACATACATACATACACACAAACATACAACATACATACATACATACATACAATACATACACACATACATACATACATACATACACATTTACACACATACATAAATACATACACACAGCAAATATTAAATATGCAATTTGTAATAAAAATGCATGCCACGGGATATATGCCACTCCACATTTTATACACATAACACCCTTTATATGCACACTCACACTTATTTTTTTATCGCCTCAAACATCGCAGTGGCCGAACCAGACCTGAGAGCGTGTCTCATCGACGATGGTTTTAATGAGGGATTTCAGGAGTCGAACAGGTCAGAGGAAGCTACACGAGGACAAACTACACCTGCGGGCACACGCCCGGTCGGCGAATGTTGTCTACCGTTGATGTTTACAATACTGTGGTCTGTATTGACCAGCGTGACGTCAATACGTGCGTGAACTCATCCATCTCAATGGTCACGACTTTTCACTTATGTGCCAACTCACGCTGCCGTTGTGATTACTGTTAGCGGTTGCTAGGCACGGTGATAAATAGCGCGTGAGGTCGGTTAGAAGCAGAAGACCGGTCTAGTTGAATGACCAGTGCTGAGAACGTAGTGACAGGACGGCTCAACACTACATTGTTACGTGTGCTTGCACGTTTCATGCGACGTCAAGGAAGGATTTGATGACGCTTGTTGTTTGACGTCGCGACCCAGTGACGTAGTATCACCTCACTGTTTACCAATAACACATTCGCCTTCACTATGAAACGCTGTCAACGATGAATAAAAAATAGAATACAATTAATCTATAAATAGACCTTATTATTACGTCAATCAATCGGATACCAGCAACTATAGTGTACCTTCGCATGGTTGTTGCAATGCACTTAAATGCGTAATACGTGAATATATTTTAGCGAATATATGCAATGTGATTGGGGACTTTTCACAGGGAAAACTCGCAAAACTGTCAGTAGCATTTGTTTTTAATTTACAATTAGGAATGTCCTAAAATTGAAATACCCGCAATATTGTAAATAACACTGGTGTAGTTAATTTTTGTTATTATTCACTGGTTATATTTCATTCTCAGATTCGACAATTATTTTACAATTAATTTAATTTAGGAACTGATGCTTGCTGCATATATTTAGTTATGTATTATTTTCCAGAGGTTACTAGAGTAAAATTACATTACACAACAAAGCAGAAGGCTTTGGCACTAGTGACTTGTTCAGTTTTGCGTAATTCTCATGTAATTCTCTTGTCTCGGGTACTACGCGATTACTCACTTAGGTCGTGCGTCGAATTTGGCCTTAGCGCCCCATTCAGCGCTACGCCAATTCAACTGGCGTTCTAATTACGCTCCACTCATGCGTATCGATCGGGCGACATGTCCGAACAATCGTCCGATAATCACTCGAGCGTAGCCGCTCAGACTGGTGTATATAAGGCGCGCTCCGTTCAATCCGTGCATCAGAAAGACGCGGACACACCTGAGCTCTTTCAGCAAGTCAAAGACCTTCCACCATGTTGACTGCTCGATGGGTGCTCGCGATCCTGCTGGCCGCGGTAATGGTTGCGCTCGCTGCCGGCGCGAGAGAGATGTCGATGGGCAAATCCAAAGTGAAGATCGGCGACAGTGGAGAGATGGAGTTCAAGCGCACTATGGCAAATGGTAGCGTGGACGCGCATCCGGTTAAGATCAAGATGGACGAACTCGTGCAGGTAGACGCCAACGGCAATGCGCTGACCGACTGCCAGGAGCCCACAGACACAACGAAACCCGGGATGAGCTGGATGAATAATCCGGCGAAGAAGGCAGCGATGAAGGGGGAGATGAAGGCGTTCAGAGATTTCAATAATCAGCAGTTCGCTTTCGAAAGCAAGCTGACCGACCAAGCCATGAAGCATGGTGGTTCCATGAAAGCAGAGAAGCAGAAATTCAGCGCATCGCTCGGTGATGGAATCGGGAAGATGACAATCGACTTGGCACTCCCCGAGGAAGACGGGGATATTGATATCGCCGGGGAAAAGCAGAGGCTGAAGAAGGGCGACATGAAATTTAACATCGAGATGTCGGAGTGGAACTGGTGTGATAATGCCGCCTTCCTCGACGTCTACATGAAGGTGCAGGGCAAGAACAAGCCGAAGAAGAGGTTCGATCGAAGCTCGACTCTGCCTGCCTCGTACGACATGGGCGACAACAAGACCGTGAGCTTCTCCGGAAAGGTACGTTCTCATGACCGGAACACTACATCCCTCATGCGTCTCGTTCTCCGTACGCGAATGACTCTTTGCTACAAAGCGTTATTTCACGAAGCCTTGTGTACATCGTGCGCCATCAGTATGTTACCGGTTTGAAACAGTACCTAAAATGAAAACACTTTAGGATATTTTGACTTTAAATCAAACGTCTTCTAAAGTGTGTTGAAGTTAATTTAGCATAACTTTGGTCAAGATGAAAACACTCGTTTTCACTATAGTAATATGTTGCAGATCGCGTTTCTGGAATATTATATTCAGTGTTATTGTATTTAAACTATAGTTGATGACCCACCTGATATTAGCGATGCTGCCTACGTCTAACTTTCTACCAAGCAATGATCTTGCACTCTACAGAGGCGACACTTGCGTTGTCTGCATGAGTTAATACCAGCATCGACAAATAATGCGTTTTGTTGAAATGCACTCGAAACGTCAGTCGGTTAAATATTAGATGAAAAGTACATGTAAGTCATTAACACATATAAATATAAACTATATCAATTACTTAACAGCTATTGCTTTCAGCATATTACCGCACATATCGCGAGTAATGGCGCTGGCGTGTTTTCGTGACAACGCAACTTAGCTGTTTAAACATGTTAAGTACGTATCACATAATAACTATTCATCAAAAATAACATGATACCAGAATATGAATATTCCAAGGTAAAGTTTATCTAGGCGTTTTTTTTTGGGACAAGTTTGCTTTAATTAATTGAAATGTTCTAATCTGGAATACCATGTTCAAGTTTGAGAACAACTACGCATTATAAACCTGAACCCAGGCGTACGTACAAACGCTGAAAGAATATTGCTGATTGTGCAAACGTTATGAAGTTCATTTGTTTAGAAGGGACCGCCGATTACTGCAGATGCATTGTGTGTCAGATTGTATACAGATTAAATTTACACTTAAGGCAACAGTAACTCTTTAGTTTGGGATATTTCGAAAACATATAGATCTTACTTCGTATTCTTGTGACCGTAAGTTAATCATTGGAAGTTTGACATCTAATTCGATGTTCGCTTTAAAGGTAAATGTTGACATTATTTCATACACAAGCATAAATATAGTTAGATAACTAAGCATGCAAATATCTTTTAAGGGTACGACTGCCTTACGATTGTTTTCATATAATCTGTAGTGTTTTGAAATTGGGCAGGGGAGTGTTTTCAAATTAAGTTAAGAGCATTGTAGAGAGTGTACACTTGAATGCACTACCCTAATGTTTTACGCTGCAAGGAGTGGAAAGGTAACAATTCGTACGTTCATCTTACATATCAAATTATGTATTCAAAACCGATATCGTGTAATAAGTCGGCATGTATCCCACTTGAATTTATTGATCATGAATATATCTGTCTCTCTCCTCTCTCTCCCCCCTTTCTCTCTCTCTCTCTCCCCTTTCTATCTCCTCTCTCTCTCTCTCTCTCTCCCTAGTCTACGCATGCGTACTACCCTGTTCTTTGTGCGACAGTTCCAGAAGGACGCTGGCGATTGGACGGACATGGCGGCGGGGTACCCTAAGGTGGATCCCAACGATGACTCTCGCGTCATCGTGCGCTTCCCACGTTTCACAGACACACTCATATACGACCCGACCGTGTCCGGTGACGAAGACGATGACAGCAGTGACGCAAGCGGCCTCAGTGTGTCCGCCATCTTGATCACCATGGCAACGGCAGCAACCTACGTGATGCTGAAGTGAATGCTTCATTGACACGGACGAGTGGTCGCCTGTGATACGCTGTTGGTTAATATTTCAAACGTTTACGAACATACACGTAATGGTATGGTTTTTGTTGTGATTTAAATACGATAATACGTTTCACGTTACCAGACATAAGGTTTCCGTTTTAGTGTATAAATAGTTATATACTTATGCGTGCGGTATAGGTAATTGTTCGCTATTTATTGTCCATATTAAGTATTTCCGTTCTATTTAACTGCACTGTGTTACGTAACACCACCATATATAGCAGACATGGTTTCAGCAATATGTCTTTGTCTACTATGTCTTCGCACTTAAATGTTTTGTAAGTATTTTGCACAAAAATTAAATAATGTTCAAATAGCTACCAGTATTTGTTGTATCTTTTCGATGCATTTACGCCAAGTAATGTGCAGAAGAATATTCTGTATGCAAACACCATCCGTTTTACGACGTAATGAAGGAATGACCGTAGAAAGTAAGGAATGCTGGGATACGACAGCCAACCAAATAAACCTGTGCTCATATAATGTTCACATTACCGTTTGTTGGTTCAACGGGTCGCTCCAGAATTTTTGTTGGAAGGGACCTATCATAAAAAGTAGATACACACTCAGAGAAAAACAATAATTAGCACTTTAATGTTTGCCGCCTGTTTTTATTGCAATGGCAAACAGGATATTGTAATGCTTCGTGTTTTGAACAATTTGATATACTGAGTGATGATCGTTCTACGTTACAACTTACAATTCTGTTCTGGTTTTTACTGTATTATATGGCATATGAACGGGTATTTACTGCGTTCGGCAATTTGCACAATACCAAAATCAAAATATGGCAACTCATGCGCTAAATAAACCTTTAATTAGCTGACACAATACAACATTAAATCCCACAGGTGAAGACCGAAATCTCGAATTTTGCTCGATGCAAACATATGCACACCCCATAAATGTTACGCCAACAAATAGTATATTATAAACATGCAAATATATTCGTACGAAATCGTGCAAATCCTCCCTATACGAACCAGCAAGTGTGATTATATTACTAGCATTAGACAATAACATTGCTAATCATGCGCGGAGTGTCAGAGTTCGTTTCCATACATGTCTTTACGAGTCTGTGCGTGTCCTCGCGCGGCGTAAATACGGATTAATTACGTGAAGTCGCCTACTTGTGCGTAGACAGCAAACACAAATATCAATTGCTGGCAGGTAGCGAATGCGTGCCTATCTGTAACTAGCATTAGCCATTCACCGGCCTGTTCATTTGCATTGATTATAATCACAATTGCTAGGCCGGCGTTAGTGCATTCATCGTCACAAAAGTAGGAACTACGGCACAGAAAGTTGTGTATTACGTCACCAACATAATGGCGCCCGCGTGTGTTTTCACGTTTGTTACTAATTGGAATTACAGCAACTGCTTTAGACAACTACACGATGAAACATTCTTATACCACATCTGTAATTATCTCAGCACAAGCCAATAGGCATATTGCCATTTTCAAGGTGATAAATGAATCGGTTTTGGTATAGTGTATATCCCTCAAGACGTAAGTCTGCCTTATTCCCATGTTTACGTGCAGTAGTAGTATAATGGTCTGGCTGCACCTGAAACTTAAGAACACTGACCCCTACACTTAACGTAAAAGCCTGGGATTATATTATCGAAAGTACGCTATGTTTGGTTCAATCTATCTTATTGATAGATATTGAAGAGACTGACTGGTTAAGAATATAACTCCCCTATTCTATGAGAACAGTTTTGAGTGTGGGTTTGTGTAATAAGTAACTTTGCCCGTGCGATCTTTTGTCATGCCACCGTCATCATTGTCGACATAATCAACATTATTCCTTCAAAGAATATTCCGAATACATCAGAAAAATACAATACTTTTGAAGTTTTCTTAAACAAACTAAACACGGGGATATGCCGGCCAAGAAACATTTCATAACGTTATGTTTCAATTAAATAAATCCGGAATATATACATGAAACCGTCGACCGTAAAGGTTCAACTGGGCAAGATGCTATGATGAACTGTTACGATCGTGTTGAGACGTGTTTCCAAATATCTACAATGTCGAGCTGTCGGTGATTTGCAGCTGAGAGCCCCGGAGTGCCGCCGTGGGAATACGGAGAAGTGTTTGTTCACGTACGCACCATAGGCGGTAGCTCAACGAGGTTTAATTTCTATATAACAGTCGATAATCAGTCAGGCGTGTCGAGACATTGTTTGGCTTTGTCGATGTCAGTTGGCCATGTTTAATGCATATGGTGAATACATTGCAATTGGTCTGTTGCATTCTAACGCCAGCTCGGTCCATTAGTTAGCTATTCGTGTACGTTGCGCGATATTGGTAATTCCGAATTTACCTTCCAATGACGCTATGTTACTGTTCCAGATGATTTGTTGGCATTTGGCAATGTTGGTCACGCTATGTTGCCTGAAGCTTCAGGAACAGACGCCTCTCCTGTTTCGTGTCTGTGTAAGGGAATGTAAAATATCCCACATAGGGAATTGGAAAACATTTGTCGTTGACTCATTGGGCTGAGATTTCATTCTCTAAATTCCGTAAAAAACATGTTGATTTTGAAAACATTTACTACAAA
>JAODUO010000246.1:70000-80000 GCA_025642075.2 Ridgeia piscesae | reverse complement strand
AAGAGGGTGCCGTTGGGGGGACAAGAGGGTGCCGTTGGGGGAGCAAGAGGGTGCCGTTGGGGGAGCAAGAGGGTGCCGTTGGGGGAGCAAGAGGGTGCCGTTGGGGAAGCAAGAGGGTGCCGTTGGGGGAGCAAGAGGGTGCCGTTGGGGGAGCAAGAGGGTGCCGTTGGGGGAGCAAGAGGGTGCCGTTGGGGGAGCAAGAGGGTGCCGTTGGGGGAGCAAGAGGGTGCCGTTGGGGGAGCAAGAGGGTGCCGTTGGGGGAGCAAGAGGGTGCCGTTGGGGGAGCAAGAGGGTGCCGTTGGGGGAGCAAGAGGGTGCCGTTGGGGGAGCAAGAGGGTGCCGTTGGGGGAGCAAGAGGGTGCCGTTGGGGGAGCAAGAGGGTGCCGTTGGGGGAGCAAGAGGGTGCCGTTGGGGGAGCAAGAGGGTGCCGTTGGGGGAGCAAGAGGGTGCCGTTGGGGGAGCAAGAGGTGCCGTTGGGGGAGCAAGAGGGTGCCGTTGGGGAGCAAGAGGGTGCCGTTGGGGGAGCAAGAGGGTGCCGTTGGGGGAGCAAGAGGGTGCCGTTGGGGGAGCAAGAGGGTGCCGTTGGGGGAGCAAGAGGGTGCCGTTGGGGGGAGCAAGAGGGTGCCGTTGGGGGAGCAAGAGGGTGCCGTTGGGGGAGCAAGAGGGTGCCGTTGGGGGAGCAAGAGGTGCCGTTGGGGAGCAAGAGGGTGCCGTTGGGGGGAGCAAGAGGGTGCCGTTGGGGGAGCAAGAGGGTGCCGTTGGGGGAGCAAGAGGGTGCCGTTGGGGGAGCAAGAGGGTGCCGTTGGGGAGCAAGAGGGTGCCGTTGGGGAGCAAGAGGGTGCCGTTGGGGGAGCAAGAGGGTGCCGTTGGGGAGCAAGAGGGTGCCGTTGGGGGAGCAAGAGGGTGCCGTTGGGGAGCAAGAGGGTGCCGTTGGGGGAGCAAGAGGGTGCCGTTGGGGGAGCAAGAGGGTGCCGTTGGGGGAGCAAGAGGGTGCGGGGCAGAGTTGCCGTTGGGAGCAAGAGGGTGCCGTTGGGAGAAGAGGGTGCCGTTGGGGGAGCAAGAGGGTGCCGTTGGGGGAGCAAGAGGGTGCCGTTGGGGGAGCAAGAGGGTGCCGTTGGGGGAGCAAGAGGGTGCCGTTGGGGGAGCAAGAGGGTGCCGTTGGGGGAGCAAGAGGGTGCCGTTGGGGGAGCAAGAGGGTGCCGTTGGGGGAGCAAGAGGGTGCCGTTGGGGGAGCAAGAGGGTGCCGTTGGGGGAGCAAGAGGGTGCCGTTGGGGGAGCAAGAGGGTGCCGTTGGGGAGCAAGAGGGTGCCGTTGGGGGAGCAAGAGGGTGCCGTTGGGGGAGCAAGAGGGTGCCGTTGGGGGAGCAAGAGGGTGCCGTTGGGGGAGCAAGAGGGTGCCGTTGGGGGAGCAAGAGGGTGCCGTTGGGGGAGCAAGAGGGTGCCGTTGGGGGAGCAAGAGGGTGCCGTTGGGGGAGCAAGAGGGTGCCGTTGGGGGAGCAAGAGGGTGCCGTTGGGGGAGCAAGAGGGTGCCGTTGGGGGAGCAAGAGGGTGCCGTTGGGGGAGCAAGAGGGTGCCGTTGGGGGAGCAAGAGGGTGCCGTTGGGGGAGCAAGAGGGTGCCGTTGGGGGAGCAAGAGGGTGCCGTTGGGGGAGCAAGAGGGTGCCGTTGGGGGAGCAAGAGGGTGCCGTTGGGAGCAAGAGTGCCGTTGGGGGAGCAAGAGGGTGCCGTTGGGGGAGCAAGAGGGTGCCGTTGGGGGAGCAAGAGGGTGCCGTTGGGGGAGCAAGAGGGTGCCGTTGGGGGAGCAAGAGGGTGCCGTTGGGGGAGCAAGAGGGTGCCGTTGGGGGGCAAGAGGTGCCGTTGGGGGAGCAAGAGGGTGCCGTTGGGGGGAGCAAGAGGGTGCCGTTGGGGGAGCAAGAGGGTGCCGTTGGGGGAGCAAGAGGGTGCCGTTGGTGGGAGCAAGAGGGTGCCGTTGGGGGAGCAAGAGGGTGCCGTTGGGGGAGCAAGAGGGTGCCGTTGGGGGAGCAAGAGGGTGCCGTTGGGGGAGCAAGAGGGTGCCGTTGGGGGAGCAAGAGGGTGCCGTTGGGGGAGCAAGAGGGTGCCGTTGGGGGAGCAAGAGGGTGCCGTTGGGGGAGCAAGAGGGTGCCGTTGGGGGAGCAAGAGGGTGCCGTTGGGGGAGCAAGAGGGTGCCGTTGGGGGAGCAAGAGGGTGCCGTTGGGGGAGCAAGAGGGTGCCGTTGGGGGAGCAAGAGGGTGCCGTTGGGGGAGCAAGAGGGTGCCGTTGGGGGAGCAAGAGGGTGGCGTTGGGGGAGCAAGAGGTGCCGTTGGGGGAGCAAGAGGGTGCCGTTGGGGGAGCAAGAGGGTGCCGTTGGGGAGCAAGAGGGTGCCGTTGGGGGAGCAAGAGGGTGCCGTTGGGGGAGCAAGAGGGTGCCGTTGGGGGAGCAAGAGGGTGCGTTGGGGGAGCAAGAGGGTGCCGTTGGGGGAGCAAGAGGGTGCCGTTGGGGGAGCAAGAGGGTGCCGTTGGGGGAGCAAGAGGGTGCGTTGGGGGAGCAAGAGGGTGCCGTTGGGGGAGCAAGAGGGGGGCGTTGGGGGAGCAAGAGGGTGCCGTTGGGGGAGCAAGAGTTAGGGGTGCCGTTGGGGGAGCAAGAGGGTGCCGTTGGGGGAGCAAGAGGGTGCCGTTGGGGGAGCAAGAGGGTGCCGTTGGGGGAGCAAGAGGGTGCCGTTGGGGGAGCAAGAGGGTGCCGTTGGGGGAGCAAGAGGGTGCCGTTGGGGGAGCAAGAGGGTGCCGTTGGGGGAGCAAGAGGGTGCCGTTGGGGGAGCAAGAGGGTGCCGTTGGGAGCAAGGGGTGCCTTGGGGAGCAAGAGGGTGCCGTTGGGGGAGCAAGAGGGTGCCGTTGGGGGAGCAAGAGGGTGCCGTTGGGGGGCAGAGGTGCCGTTGGGGAGCAAGAGGGCCGTTGGGAGCAAGAGGGCGTTGGGGGAGCAAGAGGGTGCCGTTGGGGGCAAGAGGGTGCCGTTGGGGGAGCAAGAGGGTGCCGTTGGGGGAGCAAGAGGGTGCCGTTGGGGGAGCAAGAGGGTGCCGTTGGGGGAGCAAGAGGTGCCGTTGGGGGAGCAAGAGGGTGCCGTTGGGGGGAGCAAGAGGGTGCCGTTGGGGGAGCAAGAGAGTGCCGTTGGGGTAGCAAGAGGGTGCCGTTGGGGGGAGCAAGAGGGTGCCGTTGGGGAAGCAAGAGGGTGCCGTTGGGGGAGCAAGAGGGTGCCGTTGGGGGAGCAAGAGTGTGCCGTTGGGGGAGCAAGAGGGTGCCGTTGGGGGGAGCAAGAGGGTGCCGTTGGGGGAGCAAGAGAGTGCCGTTGGGGGAGCAAGAGGGTGCCGTTGGGGGGAGCAAGAGGGTGCCGTTGGGGAAGCAAGAGGGTGCCGTGGAAGATTTCGGGGACATTCTAGTGGAATTCAGTTATAAATCTCTAGTCGGGACACAGGTGGGGGTACCTTGGGAGACAAACAGAACATTCCCCCACACATAATTTTTTTATCAATCAACCATCCTTCAGGACCTAGGCATGTATGGTATGATAACTTGACATAAATCTAACTAAATATCTCCTGTAATTGAACTTAAGACGAACATAGGTTCTAGTATGATTGAACGAAATTAAAGATGCACTTAGAAACAATGAAAGCCTGTCATTATGTTAATCCGTGAGAACGATCAAGGTCTTTGTTTGCAAGAGTAATATATGTTGAGATTATCTATACATCGAATACGTGCTGCCATCTGCCGAATGCAATTGAACTAAGTTACAAGTGGTTGAAAGATGGCTGTCGTTACACAATGCCGACTTAATCCCTAAGGCCTACTTCCTAGATGTTGAGAATGGTCATTGCCAGGGTGTTTGTCGTCCTCATTGGTCTTGGTCGGTCTCAAATTGAGAAGAGATCAGCAATAAAAAGGCAAATTCTTATATAGCGCAGTATCCAGTCCTCGGGACCGTTCAAAGCGCTTTACACTTTACTTCCCTGTCAGACCTGTTCACTCAGACACCATCTCGGTTTCTCTGGGAAGCATCCAGCCATATGCTGCAATTAATGTGCGAAGGCTGCACTGTTTATAGTCAAATAGTCATTTATACAGCTGAATGAACTGGAGCAATGTAGAGTGAAAAAAAGGTTTTAACACCGCAGCACAGGATTCGAACCCGGGTTCTCGTAGTCGAGAGTGCGAAGCTCTACCCCTGAGCCGTTGCTGTCTACGAGATCTCCAGTTCATATTAAGTCAGTCTTCAATGTTGACAGCCATGATTTTACACCCAATATTGCATGCCTGCACTGTCTGATAATTGAACCCTGGGCCTGGCCACCAGCATACCAAGCGAATGTGCCTATCGCGTGCGTTTTAGTATCCGTTATGTGGCGCCACTGTCACACCCCGAGAATGTAGACACTTGCAGTTCTCACTTAACGAATTAGTCCTAGGAGTGTTTACAATGAATCAGAATAAATAACTATATTAATGTTAACTTTAGGGTTAAGATATAAAATGCAGGCCCCGGTGCGTGGTTCACTATTTTAAAACTGCAGTGCTTTTAGAACATCAATTTGCACATTTCCCGATAAATATGATATTAGTTTCTTTCGGGCACCCAGTGGATAGACAGGGGAGGGGGAGGCAAGTCGGGAAGGGGGAGAGGAAAGAAAGGGAAGAAGGAAGTGTTGTTGGAAATTTTTCTTTCACATATTTTGGCCGGAATGTCTTTATATTAATTCACATTAGAGCCGATCTAATGACATACTTGTTAAACATAAGATCCTATATACAAATTAGCATAATATCGTGGTCAAGTAATTACCGGCATTTATGTATGCACCGCCTAATTCAGGCACAGCTTAAACGTTAGTAAAGGAGACAGATGACTATTGTGAAACCTCGTCAAAGCGATTTGTAAAAATAAATATATTCCAATAATACAAAAATGATATGGGCAGGTAGGTGAGTTGTCTGTTTGGAATATAAAAATTGGAAAGAAATTAGTTTAGTAGTTCACAGTGGATATAAAATGTGGACAAATTCTGTCTTTCGTTCATTTCTCACTTGTGCCTGTCAACGTGCGGTTAGTATTTGATTAATTCACCAGTTGCAATTCCCAGACGTGTAATTTATTCTAACCATTCCTTTCAATATACAAAATTGGGGCCAGTTTAGTTTATTCAGCGCGGCAACCTGTCAGCACACATTCCAAAAGTCCACGGGCGGTTGCAGGGAGATGGGGCACGCACTTTCGAGACCTCTGGAAGTTTTCTTTTTGCTTAGATCTTTTTGAAAGTACTCATCATGCTTTGTTTGGCTTAGAAGGATGTGAAGTTGCATTGACGCGGCTGCAAAAGAGTAGTTTTTGTCTTCTTTTGAGCGGCTACATATTACTCAAATATGTAGCGGGATTTTGTTGTTAATGTTGTGGGGAACTTCGCAAAAAGCCGGTGGTGTCGCACTGGTAAGGTTCCATTGATTATGTTTGAGCATATATTAATATATGTCAACAGACATTGAGCGCAGATGCAATGTAAATGAGCAAAAGATATCTTTTGTAAGAAGCTCGCTTACTCTAGAGCATAATTTGTGAATTTGGTACACAAATAAACAAATCTTGGAGCCATGAACAATGTATTTCATACAGCCGAGTTATCGTTTACTAGCAACGTATTCTTGCATTTGTTTCGTTACTTGACGATGCTTGCAAAAAATCTAATGGTTGTAAGCATCGATGCGGGTGACCTTCTAGAAGTAGCGGTATTCGTTGTCTCTGGTGAGTGTTTGGGCGGCGATGAGTCAAGTCATTATGCCCACACAATGGTACTCCTTACACGCGGTGTCCCATTAATCTCTTGACGTTAGTCAACGCTGAGGCACTCCCACTCTTCTGATGTCACCAATGTGGAGACGAGCGAACGTGAGGTTACGACGACGCGGCGACGAAAACAAATCAACAACGTATTTCGTTATCACCATCCGATAGCGCAACAGCGGAGTCTACATTACTGAGGCGAGCCACAAGGTATATTATTGGTTTTTTCCGCGCTCCCACGCCCCTGTATTCGTCACAAGATAAGGGCGGTGTTTGCATAACTTAGAACATTCTATCGAGGCTTTTTGTTATCTGCATCAATGATATGCACAGCACTCCTTAAAATTCCCCACAGGCTGGCTATAAACTCTTCCCGGACACAGTGATCAAACCGTCATATATCTGCGCACTCCCACTAAACGCTGCCTACGTTACGACTAACCGCTGCCTACGTTACGACTAACCGCTGTTTTGTTCTCATATGAATGCCGTCCCGTTGTTGTTTACGTGCGTGCTTGGCGCGTGTTCGTCTTTCCTGCATTTAGTACTTCCACGCGTGAGACGATGAGGCGTTTCCGCAGTTTTCTGGGTTTCCGTGTATGCGTAGAAACGTTCTGTTGAAAAAATACATCTATCGCGTTAATAATGTATTCCTGTGATTTATTATGTGTAAATAAAAAAAATGAATTTATTATAGGCATTTCGAAAAAATAGAGCATCAGTATTTTAGCGGTGTAGTCCGCGTGTATAGAAAATGCGCAAAAACACACGATACGACAACAAGGCGACTATGGTGTGAAGTGATAATTATGCAGTGCAAAGTGACCTTGTCACCTAGTACACCGTGCCCGTGAGTTGTGTGACGTACAAACTGTCAGCTAGTTTAATTTAATTGCAATATTTCTCAGAAGCTCATTTTCGCTCTGTAGACTCGATAACAAACTTACACTTTTGTCGATGCAGTTGATTGTTAGTTTCACTAACACTCTATCATTGAAACCCTTACTAAGTCGGGTTCATAGTTTTCTCGCTGTTTTATGGAAATTAGCGAAACATTACATTTTAGGAAACGGTATGACACGTCAAGCCAACCATAAAAACACTTCCTAAAAGGGTACGGGGCGATATAAATAAAAAAAATCAATAATTCCAAAAAACTGGATATTATAGATACCACCCACTTACTGCTCATTAAAAAATTGGAACGGCAACTAAATGGTTGTGATGTAATTATTGACATGTATCCAAGTCGTCAGGTGACGAAGTTGCTAAGCTAATTACGCCGTACATACACAGGCAGGGTTCTCATTATTTCTATTTAAAAGAATGGTTAAGACATATTACACGCAAATGAATTGCTACACCACAAACTAACCAGACGCGTACATGCACAGTTGAAACTGTATAATAAAGCATAAGGAGGAGAATTTGACATTTTGTGTCCACTGCGTGACATTAAACACACTACTTTCACCCACTCACACACATCAACACTATGTCTTTATTACTCCAATTTGTTACACGTTGAGAGTGTAGTGGGGCGTTCGAAACCCCATAAATATTCCCGTTGAGGTTCGATAGAAAACTCTGCTGGGAGCGGAGCCAAATTAATATATTATACAACCTGGATCGAAATTTTGAATTCCGTTGTCGCGCTGACACAACATGGACATTGGAAAGAAGAGGGAAGGCTGTTGAATAGTTTTCGCCGGCGTGGCTTCACCGTCGTTGCAGTGTCTGTCTCAGTTCCACTGATGACAACAGAAGACGTGACGAGGAGAGCCGTTGACAATTTTTCGTTCGCTGTTGACATTTCACGACTTTAACCTTCATATAAAGCAACATTTAATTAAATGCTACCTTGTACGCAGATGTCCACGCAGTTCTCAAATGTTACCGACGACAAGCTAGTTAAATTATGACTTGTTTACACGACGTTGGCCTCGTGACTAGTTGACATGAGTGTAAAGTGAATTTACGTCTTCGCAAAGGTCAATGCTGTTGTGACATTTACAAATAAGTGTTGAGCAAATTTTCCGCTGTCCTTATTAACGTAATCGGTGACCTTTATTTCATTACACCGTGCAGTAGAAATCCGACTGAACTTAGTGTCAGTCCCTGTGACACAATTAACTATACATTTCTGTGCGATCTGATAACGCTCCCGTTGATCCTAAGCCGTATGAGTCCCTCTTATGTTAGCTCTGAGATTGTCACGTGCTGACCTAGTTTACCGAAGTAGTCGTACTTTTCCGTTAAACTCTTTATTTTCCTGTATAATCTCGCACGTCACTACTTATATCAATACAATTGATGGCCGTCTACACTTGATAGTCTTGCCTTTATCCCGCCTTCTCGACCCCCCTGATAGTCCACTGGTGTGTATCGCATGAACAAACTGTTGATGACGATGACGCCACACAGAACAATCGCACACGACTTTTGTTGCATTGCAAATAACCGCGCAATACATATTTAAGGGGCCGAGGTTATACAACCGTAATCGGTGCTCATGCTCAACTCCGTGCTCAGACTCAGCTCTCATGATCAGCGGAGAATCCGTGCTCACGGTGGTTATAAAACATCTTGAGGACGTACTCTACTGAGCCTTAAGCATTTTATACTCGCAACGCGCTCGTTTGACGCGATGACGCTGTTTTATTCAAATACGGAAGCGGCCAAATGGAAGACTCTGGTTGATGAACATAACAAACCTGCAACTATCGGCGTTGAGCATGCTCTTGAGCATACTCAGGATTTGGACGTTTCGTGCTCAAGTCTGAGAACGATATCGTACTCAGAAAGTTTGGTGACCTCCGTGAGTACGAGCACGGTGTGAAAGCGAGGCTTAAGCATGGAATTTGAGCACGGAGTACGGAGTACGGTTTTATAAGCTCGGGCTCTGACGTGAACTGACGTATACGCTCGAACGTAATGGGCAGGAAAGCGACGAGAAACTGATCCAGGGGACCGTTTCACTAAGATAAAGAGCTCTTAACGGTAACTCATCTGTCTTTAAATGCATTTTTTTAATAGTCATTACCGCATCGCCGAGGATACTATATCCGTGACACACAGGCGATAATATTCCGCTGGTCTTCGTGGTATTACCAGTTTGTATGTATTCAAGATCATTATTAAGGATCAAAATATGATTTAAAGAGCAAAATTGAGTTTAAGAGGTATTATCAACGTAGTAAAATGATCCCCAGATTTTCCGCGATGCGACTGTTCCTGGTGACCCCACGCCAGTAACTTGGCCGGAAGCTGTGATGTCGTGCCCCCTCCCCCCATATTAAAGACAATGCGCCGAGGGTCGGTCATCGTGACTCGGCACTTTAATGTGTCAGATGACCGGTCTGGCAACGTCTTGGTCATCACGACACCAATGTACACGGCCCGGCCATGTCCCTAGTCCCCCAACCACTGACACAGTCACCCGCCTGCCGAACAATGCTGTCGAACACTGGATCAGTACATGTTTCACCGGGGACTGTTTCACTAAGATAGAGAGCTCTTAAGGAAAATTCATCATTAAATAAAATGTAGTCTCATGTGCTTAGGTTTGTTTTCAAAGCGCAAACATCTATTGCCATATTATCGAGGACACTATTTCCATGACACACCAGTGACAATGTCCCGCCAGCACGTCATGATGTTGAGAGTTTTCAGGTAATAACGAGGATCAAAATTGATTTTAAAGAGCAAAATCGGGTTTAAGAGCTCTTAACAACGTTAGTAATATGGTCCCAGTATCGGTGTGTTATTTCGCTACCTTTGGGGGCAGGCGACACAGTTTCCTCCTAGGTGCTCAGGGCGATGCGACTGTTTCTTTGTTGACTCGTTTTCTTTTACCTTTGACATTTGGTGTGCCAACAAGCAAGTCATAAAAAATCCAAGTAGCTATTTGTGTTATTGGTTGTGTCTCGATACTAGAGTCCACTTTCCAAATTGACTTAACGTCAATGTTTATGACGTCATACTTAATGAACCCGCCAAAAACGTTTAGCAGAAGTTAGTTTCAAAAGGGGAATGTGTAAAAGTGGTCGATATTGCCTACTGTAGGGTGCTTCGATGTTATAGGTAAGAAAACAACAAGAAAAATGTATAAATAATGGTGATAACATAACAGGTGTTATGTCTGCGTTGAACTTCTATGTATATTTTGTCGCTAG
>JAODUO010000246.1:52500-62500 GCA_025642075.2 Ridgeia piscesae | reverse complement strand
GTGACTAGCTGCCATCATCACAGTCGCAGTGAGACTGATTTATTTTGTCTCGGTAGCCTTAGGGTTCAGTTATGTAATTACTGTATAAGTGATTTGTCAAGGACTGAAAATTATGCGACATTTTTAGACAAATTATAAATACCAGATTTACTTTCGTATTACTAATTTATTTATTACTTTCACATTATGTTATTATTTAGTTACACCCATCATTAATTTAAAATGCAAATAAATCTCACAAAAGACATGCACATTAAAATTACCAAGTGACGCGTACTTCTCTTCAAAGTGGATGTACACAAATATGTGTATCATATTTGCCGTATTTCAATTTTGTGATCTCACATTACAGACTGTAAACACGGAATTCGAAACAACTGCGGCTAGTTTTAGCAAAATAGTTACGAATACTTGTTTTCACCCCGTGTACAGTGTAAACACAAGCAGAACCACGTGGAAACATGGTCACGTGTACCGTGTAAGCATGCAGAGGCTGTCCACGTGGACATATACTCATTACTCATTGGTTGAAAACGGAACCCTCCTGGTGAATCAAAACGTGCTTACGGGACCCGACCCGACGGAGATCAGAATTACCGCTAATACCAGTCCAACCTTTTGTGACGGTCTGGAACGTATATCCGGTCCAGGATGTCGTTCTACGTATACGCATGCGTGCGCGACTGGCGCGACCTCAGATGGCCGAACAACTTCCCATAAGTTGCAGACTTCCGGTTTGTGCGAGCACGTGTTCACGCCAGTAGGCACACACACCCAAAAGTGACAGAGATATACCCTCTGTATGTATGTCATGTAAAAGGGGAGGTTTGTATTTAACGATGCACGCGCAATAACCAGCGCTTAAAACTACTGCTGTGGGGAACCCATTAGATGCGCGACGCTTTGAGACAAGGATATTAAGAAGCAACTGTTTATATATAATTACAAATAACGTTAATTGTGAGGTGTTGCTATGTTTAATAATAATAATTGCAACAAAGGAAGCCACCAATAAATCATTAACATAAACTATATTATGCATGGGTCACGCATAGGTTCGGCAGTCAGTGTTTAAGCTGGTCACAACAGTGTTAACCTTTGACCTGCATGTACGAAATCCACAAATAACGCTCAGAACGAGGTGGAACGACACCCTGGACCGGACGTACATTCCAGACGGGTCAGCTGCGGGCCGAAATGTCACCCTAACCTTTGACATGTACGAGTCATGCGCAGTATGCATAAACCGATGACAAACGGAATTAGAACGACGTCTTGGACCGAATGACGTCCCAGACTGTCATGGCGTCGTTCTTTTCTTTTATCAACTCACGTTGGCGCTGTATCTGACCGCAGAACGAGGCTATTCACAACTATGACCAATTTGTATATGGGATCGGTTTGTGAAGCGCAGATTTTATAAATGCTCACGTATTCTTTTTGATGCATTTTAAATGAGTCTGTTTGCATTTTATAGATGAGACAACGGCTAGCGATTTATAAGATTAAGTGATGCCTTTAGCAAATACAAAACGGCGGGATTTGTTCCAAAAAGACTGTGTTACAATAAATAAGTTGTGTTACACCAATACAATAAACAATTTGTATTACACCAATACAAAAAACAATGTGTGTTACACCAATACAAAAAACAATGTGTGTTACACCAATACAATAACTAATTTGTATTACACCAATACAATAAACAATTTGTATTGCACCAATACAATATACAATTTGTGTTACACCAATACAAAAAACAACTTGTGTTATACCAATACAATAAACAATGTTACACCAATACAATAAACAATTTGTGTTACACCAATACAATAAACAATGTTACACCAATACAAAAAACAATTTGTTTTACACTAATACAATAAACAATTTGTGTTACACCAATACAATACACAATTTGTGTTACACGAACACAATAAACAACTTGTGTTACACGAATACAATAAACAATTTGTGTTACACCAATACAATAAACAAACACTGCTGAATAGTCGCGTGTTTTCATTATACGTGAATTTTATGGATTACTAGATGTCTAGAAGGATTACTACGCCACCGTCTGAAACAATTGTAGCAGCGGTGTCTAATTTGATGTAATATTATTGGTTTAATATTTATTATAAATTATAATTGCTCTTGGAGTTACGCAATGCGATTGTGTTTATTGTGTTTATTGTATTTATTATGTTTATTGTGTATATTGTGTTTATTGTGTTTATTTTTTATTGTGTTTATTGTGAATATATAAATAAATATATATATATATATATATATATATATATATATATATATAATGTATATAATATATATATATATATATATAATGTATATAAAAATATATATAATGTATATAATATATATATATATATATATATATATATTATATACATTATATAAATTTTTATATATATATATATATATATATATATATATATATATATATATATATAATATACATGACATTTATTGATATGATTTGTTATTGTGTTTATTTTTTATTGTGTTTATTGTGTATATATATATATATATTATATATATATATATATATATATATATATATATATATATATATATATATACATGAAAGACAGACAGCAGTTCGATCGAAGCAGACATGTTGTCTCGTTACATTTTCCCGGCCATTAAGGCTGTAGCCAGTAATATAATATCAGGATAATACAATATAATGAATGCTTCAAAAGAAGAAACTGGCCGCTGTCAACCCAGTAATAATTGTGTAAACTAGGTAATAGTAATTTAGCGTGTTGAATAAAAATTACATTTCAAATTTAGACCCGATTTGATGTCACAACAGTAATGTAAAGTAATAGGTTGACTCATTAAAAATAGTGCAGACGTAAGGTTACACCAACCGTGATTACAATCTGAACCAGTTACACAGGTGAATAAATATTTCATAATGTGTGTGATTTAAAGTAAGTAATTTAAAGTGACGTCATTCTTAATCTTGGTCAGACATTTTAAATCGCATGTGATAATGATATGCTCTAATTATAAAGCCCGTGTTTAGACAACAAATGAAACATAATTAAGTGCCGGATATTACTGATCATCACCTGATCTACTGCCGCCTAATATTATGTTTTACATATGCACATAAACACCATGCGGATAAAATATAACGCACAGGTAAATGTAACCACGACAACGTAATATCTGCCACTTGGTCCCTTTATTGCATCATCATTTCACAAATAAAACCAATCGTCGCGGATTACAGAACACACGCCCCAACGCAGTGGTCCAACTTCGTTTTTCGCCTTGTATTATAGGATTACGCGGAAATAATGTTTTAATCAGAAAGCTGGCTGGCGAGACGGGTACTTGGAATAAGTTAGTTTTCCGGTTCACGCGTTTATGATCGATGGTATCCGGCGTGTTTATATAATAGGTGACGCATCACAGTATTACATAAGCATGCGCTGTGTGGGTTACTGTGAAGGCTGACAAATGATCGGAGCTGCTGCACGCCTTGTTAATTATGTCACAGCTTGTGCAACGGCAAGGCCGCTCGAGTCAAATGTGATTGTTGACGCAAATAGTGTGACGATGGTATACAGAGGCGTACTGCACGGTTTAACACAACAACAAACAATAATATCAAAAACATGACAAAACAGTGATATTGCAGTGGCTGCCGCTGCTATTTTTACACATTTATATATAACAGCACAACAAAAGGTCACGGTTGTTAAGAGTGGATGACGGGGAGACGTTGTAATCATGACGCCAGTGTCGTGTCATTAGCTGTCTCGGGTCAAAAAAAAACCTGAGGGGTTTGAAAATTTAAGGGTTTGTCAACAATGACTATAGCATCAAATGACATCACCTCCATCTGTTTACTGTCATATGGTGATGATGGTTGTGATGGTGGTGATGGTGATGGTGATGGTGATGGTGATGGTGATGGTGATGGTGATGGTGATGGTGATGGTGATGGTGATGGTGATGGTGATGGTGATGGTGATGGTGATGGTGATGGTGATGGTGATGGTGGTGACGATGACGATGACGGTGACGGTGACGGTGACGGTGACGGTGACGGTGACGGTGACGGTGACGGTGACGGTGACGGTGACGGTGACGGTGACGGTGACGGTGACGGTGACGGTGACGGTGACGGTGACGGTGACGGTGACGGTGACGGTGACGGTGACGGTGACGGTGACGGTGACGGTGACGGTGACGGTGACGGTGACGGTGACGGTGACGGTGACGGTGACGGTGACGGTGACGGTGACGGTGACGGTGACGGTGACGGTGACGGTGACGGTGACGGTGACGGTGACGGTGACGGTGACGGTCATGCTAATAACGTCTATTGCTCCTTAATCATTGGAAACCAGAATAGAGAGCGCGGTTGTTGGATTAACAACTGAACTAATTGTCTATAAATAGTTGTGGTGTTCGAGTTAATTATGATTGACGGGAATGACAAATTCGGCAGAATCATTTACGACTGTAGTTAACTATATAGTTGTAATATTAATTAAAAAAAAAGTATAAGTTAATCTTAAACCTAAACTATACTAAAAAACAACAATCATATTAATTATAAGAATCGTTTAATTTTAAAACAAAATATTAGCAATGGCTTCCATTCTCGTTACCATAGTAACTATGCAGTTATTGCAAATGCATGTTTGTTACGGTTTGGTTGTTCTAAGTTACATGTCTATCGCAATTATGTAAGCGTGTGGTTGGTATCCAACACTGTGTTCGTTATACTTGGCAGTCTACAAATGATTACGAAAATAGTCTAACTGGGTGGTCCAGAGCGAGTCAGCTTTTGCGAAAAGCGGATTAAAGGGATTACATAACAAATCGTCAGGTCAAAATAAAACAAATTATATAACGTTCGGGTAGAAAGGTAACACAAATATAGAATCAGTAAATCTTCGCAGGATGGTACAATGCCCATAGGTTGCAAAAATCTTCCTGGTCGCAAAACCTCAATTAATGAGGCGTAATTATGTTTAACAATCTGAAACTTGTGAAGTAATGGCCATAAATTGTCACCGTAGGCAGTTTTGAAGTGACGTTTCGTGAATCGTGACGGAAACGTTGTTCGCATAGATATAGTACCATATATATATATATATATATATATATATATATATATATATATATATATATATATATATATATATATATATACACATATATATATATATATATATATATATATATATATATATATTATATATATATACTATATATTATATATATATATAAATATATATATATATATATATATATATATATATATATATAAAACTAGTATAGGGTAACGATTAATGATCTAACTCTGTGTTTAGTACTGATAGGTAAACCCGTCCTCGCGTGCCGGTTGTTATAGCCGCTGATTACGTAAGTACCAGCTCTTCTCTACGAGGCAGACGTACCTCGCTTGCGAGGATGAGTAAGCCAAACAAATTGCATTTTAACAACAGTTCCACAGAATGTAGCAATACAGTTTTGTAAAACATACACGTGACATAGCGAAGGGTGTACACAGATTTACAGATAAACAAGTTAAGCGTTTAGATTGGACTGTAAGTCTACAAGCAACATTGTTATGCAAATTAGAAATTAAACTGATCTTTAAGAAATGATATTGCGTTCAATTGTGATTGGAGAAAGTAATCACGACGTAATCGTACTGCTGAGACGTGAAAAACATGTGAGCAGATAATGACTGGAACAATCCTATTTATTAGCCATGATGTATTAACTTGTCGCTTCACTTAAATCTAGCAGGCTAGATGTTAATTAATGTATTACTTTTATTAAGAAACTAACGTTGCACTGTTCGTTGTTTTGTTGATCAAAGTCATACACAATATCCTGGGTATACCAGAATTTGTCTAGTCGGGTTTTGAATGATTTTCATTTCTGCCAGATCTCCTTTAAATGTCTTGCGCCCGGACTTACGCGGCCTTTCTCTGTTCTGCTGTCATCTTCCTTGAGACACCCAGTCCATCGCAATATGTGCTACTCGATCTCTTAATAAGCGTACATTTCACTCAAAATTGCTACTGCCAAAGTCCAACAGCTTGTTGTGGCCGTGTTTCTGTCAGATGTTTTTTTCAGAATGATGGCAGTTAACACTTTGAAGTATTTGTAACACCAACGGTATTTTACCTATATGTACTGTTTATGCAAACCTACGCTCTGCCTTCACCTAAAAGTAGTTGCTCGACACGTTGCGGTCTCCGTTTCATTGTTACCGTTTCATTGTCACCCGTGTTACAACGTCACCAGCTTAACGCATTGACGTTTAAAGAACATTAACATATTTACGTAATGAATACGCGTATATACCTTCTTGCTTCACCAAAAAATTACCCAACAAGTTGCCGTTTATTGTGTGCTATCAGTCGTGGTTTCGACATCAACGTCGTATGGCCCTGTGCGTAACCTTTTTTGACCGCGATCCCAATTTTGTTCTCGTCATGTCAGATGCAAAAACAGGGTATCTCTTCATAATCAACATGGTGTTTAAAATTATATGTTCTCATAATGTACTTCATTCTGGCATTGATAAAAACAGTCATTCGGACGGGTAATATAATAAGCTAAAACGGTGTTTGTCAGTGCGTATCCACGATGAAGGCTTCAATGTGTAATAAATCGAAACGTTTCACCCACTGGCGCACAGCGCATTTTTACTGTATCACTTGCCTACAGCTGATGTATCCCAGACGTAGGTTTTGTGAATTTGAAATATTCTCTCATAGGTAACTCATCGTTCTAAATGTATGCCACATGATTATATATAATATTATTATAAACAAAAACACATGTTCGTAATAACCCGTACAAAAAGCATTTCGACTCAATCTAGGGTTGCGACCCAAAGGTTAAGTACAGTCGTTAAACTGTCGTCATCCTTCTCACATAAACATAAACGATAAGCCCCTTTTAGGTGTACTATATAGGCGACACTGGAGCATAATCCTCGTTAGCAAGTTCACGTGTACGTCACTCTTTGGTTACTTTTAAATTATATCTTGGCAGAGTTAATGTTATGATATTAAAAAAAATTCATTGCCATGTATGTTGATGCATTTTGTTATTCTGTTTTCCACACTATGTGCGAATATGTGGACACGTTTATGTTATATACAGTGCGCATGTTTTATTAAAACCTTTTCTTATTGCGTGTTCATTTATTTATAATTAAAATCCGTCCGTCCGTCCGTCCGTCCGTCCGTCCGTCCGTCCGTCCGTCCGTCCGTCCGTCCGTCCGTCCGTCCGTCCGTCCGTCCGTCCGTCCGTCCGTCCTGTCCGTCCGTCCGTCCGTCCGTCCGTCCGTCCGTCCGTCCGTCCGTCCGTCCGTCCGTCCGTCCGTCCGTCCGTCCGTCCGTCCGTCCGTCCGTCCGTCCGTCCGTCCGTCCGTCCGTCCGTCCGTCCGTCCGTCCGTCCGTCCGTCCGTCCGTCCGTCCGTCCGTCCGTCCGTCGTCCGTCCGTCGTCCGTCTGTCTCGTCCGTCCGTCTTCGTCCGTCCGTCGTCGTCCGTCCGTCCGTCCGTCCGTCCGTCCGTCCGTCCGTCTCGTCCGTCCGTCCGTCCGTCCGTCCTGTCGTCCGTCCGTCCGTCCGTCCGTCCGTCCGTCCGTCCGTCCGTCGTCCGTCCGTCCGTCCGTCCGTCCGTCCGTCCGTCGTCGTCCGTCCGTCCGTCCGTCCGTCCGTCCGTCCGTCCGTCCGTCCGTCGTCGTCGTCCGTCCGTCCGTCCGTCCGTCCGTCCGTCGTCGTCCGTCCGTCCGTCCGTCCGTCCGTCCGTCCGTCCGTCCGTCCGTCCGTCCGTCCGTCCGTCCGTCCGTCCGTCCGTCCGTCCGTCCGTCCGTCCGTCCGTCCGTCCGTCCGTCCGTCCGTCCGTCGTCGTCCGTCCGTCCGTCCGTCCGTCCGTCGTCGTCCGTCCGTCCGTCCGTCCGTCCGTCCGTCCGTCCGTCCGTCCGTCCGTCCGTCCGTCCGTCCGTCCGTCCGTCCGTCCGTCCGTCCGTCCGTCCGTCCGTCCGTCCGTCCGTCCGTCCGTCCGTCCGTCCGTCCGTTCGTTCGTTCGTTCGTTCGTTCGTTCGTTCGTTCGTTCGTTCATTAATCCAATCACCCATCCATCCAATCATCCAATTATCCATCCCCATGCTATGAGCATAACACATCTGAAACCGCAGTAGTTGTATAGCTTCGGTACAATCACTCAAGATCTCAGTGTACATAATATAAAATGTAATAATTCGCCAGTGTTAGGCCAAGTCGAGGATATCTTCCGCATTATTGTTAATGCTAACATCAAGCTAAATTGTTTTGATTAATAAGCCTCTGAGCTCGGATTCCAACGAGATTGTTTGTGCATTAAGTATAATGCATACGTTTTCCGTTCCCCACGAACGAAATGTTATGCAACCTAGGATCTTAAAATAATATGAAACGTGATTAGCACGTTACGAAAATGTGTTATCGGTACATTAACACACTTGCTCTTCTAAGAACTGTGTCACGCGAGTAAACATTCTCAATAAGAAACAACGAACTTGGTTGACGTCAATTTGCATGTATTTTGTTACCAGTCAAAGTGTGTGCTGTTTGTAATATGGCGCACAAAACAGCGACGCTAGGCAGATATGCGTCATGTCAGTTTGGCAAGTAATCTAGGTGCGGGTAAGCAGAGCGATTTATTAACGCGGTTAAGCGAGGTTTGTTGAAAGTAAACAAGTTGTTGATCGCGTGACTCATCAAGCATTAGACACGTCGCAAGGCGAGAAGGCGGCGTGGAACGTGTCATTCATTCAAAAAAGTTGACGTCGAGACGAGAGATTGTCAGCAATTACAGGGGGCGAAGCGGTGCAGCGAGTAATGAGATCGGCCGACCTCGGGGCCGGCTAGTGCTGTATGCGAGGCCCGTGTCGAGTTCGGAAAGAAATGCGCGGATTCCAGACACAATTATATCACAGCCAAAGTGATCCGAGATGTTTATTCAGAGAATATCATCGAATATAAAGGCTTCAATTGATGCTAACATTAAACAACATTAATAGTAACATTAAACAATGCAATGCAGTGCAGTGCAACATGATATAATAATAACGTGATATAATAATTATGATGTGTTGTGATATGTCGTGACGCGACGTGACGTAACGCTATGTGACGTAACGTAATGTAAAAAAAAAATAATAATAAACATTGATATCTAATATTACTGCATACTGGAACACACCTTGTTCATGTATATAAATAAAGTGATACATTAAAATTGGTATCACATGTGACGCGTTTCGTAACATGTTTTATACTCTCATATAATAAGACACATGACGTAGTCGTTTATATTAATGTCCTTCACGGCATGATTGTCTACTTAACTGACGTATATTACAGTCGTCTACGTCACAAGGGTATACCCGCGGGATATGGTGTTACTAATTTACTGATATATGGCGTGTAACGTGGTCGTTTGCGGTGTTGTAGTGTGTATTCTTAGTGCCACAGTGGTCATACAAACCCCGGGTGACATGGTCATCTACGTCCAAAGATTCTCTATCTTTATGCCTTCAAGCCGTCCCCCTCGAGTCCAGTAAAACCTTCCAACATTCCTTTTACATAAGCACCACAACATATGGCATCCCCGCCTTCTGACAACAATGATGGCAACTGGCATTGCTTATGTGTTTAGCAAACATTAAAGAAAGACGTATTTGACGTTGCCATTAACATCGCATTGCTTGTTTGCAATTACTACTAAAATATACAGATTAAGATTAAATAAATCTCACATATATCAATATGGCAGCATGGGTTAATGTCATTTTAATTTCAGATGACTAGGTTTGTAAGCTTTATTCATTCAGTGACACAGATGTTAATCTGATTGTTAAACATGACACAAATCAATTGTTATTTTACAGAATATACATTTCATTTTTTTTTTAAACCAGTGTAGAATATGATGAACGTGGACT